>JARVJO010000305.1:5412111-5422512 GCA_031762555.1 Cynodonichthys magdalenae
ATTGAACTCATCATAGGGGTCTTTGGGCTGCACTTTGTCTGATCCCTCACCTAGGACCTGTTTGCCTTGGGTGACCCCACTGGACAAATTTTAATGAAACTTTTAAAAAGTAATAGGACATACATCTACAACTGATTTACTTTTTGGAATTAATGGAATTCATGAAGGCCACCACAGCTAATCAATATTAGCCAACAAAAATGGAGAGATATCAGTCAATTCCATTGAGCAAGAATTTGATATGGTAGTAGCTGAGCTTTATTCAGAACACATATTCTGACTGTGATATCTTGTGATAATGCATGAAATGTATACAATGTTAGTTTTAAGTTTTGAACAAACTGCATATTTTCTTAGCATCAACTTTTATTCTTATTCTTGGACACGAGAGTCAGCGGGTAATATGCATTCCCTCAAGAAATGCAAGGTCTTTAATTAAAAATAAAACAATTCCTAACAAATCGGTGACTCTAATACAGGATGTTCAACATCTACTAATCAGTCCGGAGTTTTTTTAATTTGGAGGCTATTCTATCCTTGCTATGAGCCAAACATGTGGTTTGTTTATCTCCCACTGCATTTGTTCTAATTTTGTTTGTCGATCCTAAATCATCTGGCATTGCTGTATTACTTATGAACTCAGCAGTTATAAAGCAATAATTGGTTATTCTGGGAATAAAAACAAAGCAGCAGTCAAATATGAAACAGCAACAAACTAATATGGAGACAATCATTTTACACTGAAAAAAATGGAACAAAACTCACTGTATAAGCTATATATCTCACACTAAAAAAGAACTACACTTTCAAATGTAATGAACTATCAATTGTTTGTAGTGTGGGCTTTTATTTGTGAGACAAACTTTTCTGTAACTGACAGCCTCCCCTCTGTTGTTGGCCTCAAGCTTTTAAACAAGATTACTTGCTTGCGCTGGCCTCTTACTAAAAGCAACTGCCTTTTACGTAATTAGTGGCAGATGCAGTCCAGAGACAAAGGGACTAACGTGCCTACAAATGGCTCATTAGTAGCCTATTTCTGCATAAATTGAAGGTGTCTACCTAAATGGGTTTATGTTAGGTACCATTAGGTTAACAGTATAATCAGATGGTTGCAGACACAACTCAGTCCACCCACTGAGAACACGTCTTACAGATGTGTATAAATGTGTTACCCTTTCACTAAAGAAAAAGAAAAACTTACAAAGGTGCAGAATAACTTTAAACTGGCAAAAAAAAGTAAACAATGACTGAAAATCAGATAGTTATCATTCCTGTACTTTAGTTCAGGACATACTTCATTTAATTAAAAAAAATAAATTAATAAAACTGGCCTTGGTCAAAAAAAAATAAAATGGTACCCCTAACATTTTGGGGTAATCAAGTGATTTTTGTTACTTCATGAAACCTCTGCACCTGTTGACAGATAATTTGCTACACAGCTTGTGAACAAACTGCTTGAGTTGTCTCAGGTTTGAAGGAGTCTTTCTACAGATTGCATATTTCAGCTCTGCCTACAGATGATCAATAGGATTAAGATCAGGGCTCAAAAGGCCACATTAGAGTCCAATGTTTTGTTCTGAGTCTTAAGGTATTTTTAGTTGTGTGAGTCTGTGACTGAGACGTAAGTTTTATGATACTGGGCAGTACATAATACCTTGACAGCCTTGAGATTTTATTGTACCTTGCTCAGATTGGAAATACAGTTTGCAGCAAAGCTGCTCCAGAACATAACCAAGCCTTGGCAATGTTTTTATTTTTACAAGCTTTTATTTTCCTACAGGAGCTTTGTCAATATACATTCAGGCAAAGTCCACTCTTGCTATTTCATGATTTGCTTTTAACAGTGCCGTCCTCTTTGGTCATCTTCCATTAAATCCATTTTGGCTCAAACAGTGATGGATGGTGGAATCTGACACTGATGTACCTTGACCTTGGAGTTCACCTCTAATCTCTTTGGACGTTGTTCTGGGCTCTTTGGCTACCATTAGTATTATCTGTCGCTTCAGTTTGTCATCAGTTTTTCCTTCGTGGCCACTTCCAGGGAGGTTGGCTACAGTCCCATGGACCTTAAACTTCTAAATAATATGTGAGCTGCAGTCACAGAAATGTCAAGCTGCTTAAAGATGATCTTATATCTCTTTCCTTAACTTCCTGTGGTCCATAATCAGTGTGGATACCAAACAGCTGTGACAACTTGTCACCCTGTAGGCTGACTGATTACAAGACTGAAGACACCTGTGATGTTGATTACAGGACACACCTGAGTTTGACTCTAATCAAATAGTTTTATGTCTTTTCTAAGGGTATCATACTTTTTAAGGGCAGTTTAATAACCTTTTTATTATTTTAATTTGGTGTTGTTGTTGAGGCACAATTCAAAACAATTTGATTTTAATTAGTGATTTTTAATATTTTCTTAATATATATATATATATTTTTTTTAAATCATGTTCAAGTTATTTCAGTGATCTGAGTTTATCTTTCTTAAAATGGAACAAACTGTGTCTGCTGTGGCTTTAAATGTTGCTTTACAGCATCTGAATGAAATCCATCCTTTTACATTACTTTTGTTTCCCATCCAAAGCAGCACCGCAGCCAGTGTGTGGCTCCACCTGCTCCTCACTCATCCTCCACCTCTGTCCCTGTAGTTATTCCGTCTGCCTGTCCCCCAGTGGACTACCCTCTCTGAGTACTGCAGCAACACCAAACTGGCAATAAATCACATTGCATTATCACGGCGCCGTGTTTCGCCTGGCTCTCTTGGCTCCGCCCACAGCGCGCTTCCCATTGGCCGGCGAGGCTCCTCGCTCTGCCTCTCGGTGCGGGACACCCGCGCAACCGTACGTCCCGCCTCCTTCCTTGGGGCCGGTGATTGGAAGAGAGCAGGCTCTCCTTGGGCTGTCAATCATGCCTCTGCCTGTGCGCCTTGCATTAATGCTGCTCTCTGCGACGCACGGAGAGTGGAGCGGAGAGACGCGCTGCATACCAACAGAGACATACGGCAGGTTTGGTTTTGGTCAGGACGCACAGACCCTCAACATGTTCCAAGACAAGAAATATGATCATATCTGATCAACTTTGGACGGTTTAAATTCTAACACTGCTATTTATGCATTGTCAGAAAAAAATCTTCTTCTTCAAGGTACTGAAATACAAACTAAGTGTCTGGAATATATATATTTTTTTCTGCTTTAGTATTTGATTGAGAAAGACTGCGTCTGGGAAGATTACAAACGCATCAGCCGGGATTAATCAAAAGGAAAAGTCAAGACTGATGTCATCCACTCACGTGCAGGAGAGTTATTGCTGTTGACATTCGTCCACTTTTTGCAATAAACAGATTTCCTGCAGCGATTCCATCAGAGAGGAGGATATACCGTTTTCTATCAGGCTGCAGAAAAAAAGCAGAAAAAAATCAATCAGAACTCCATCATGGGCTGCCCTGGTTTGCGGAACGCATTTGCTGGTTTGATCCTGGTTCTGCTGTCTAAAGGTAAGTTTTTAAGTGATGTGATGACGCTCCTTTTCGCCGCTGCGCCTCTATTCTTGCCATTCAATTTTTAATGCTTGTGGGGGCGAATACTAATGATGATGAGGAGGAGGGGAGGGCGGGTGTCTGTACCTGCATGGGAATCACGCGTGTCTGCTGTGCCACTACGCGCTCCTGATCTCTGTTTGCTTTACACAGAATTGCGAAAGATGCTGTTTTGCTCGTGCGCGCACGCTGCAAGTGCGCACGAGCGCGTGCAGGTCAGCCCGGAGCAGGGTTCATCTAAACCTCGTGGTTCAGTGTAAACATCGAGTGATGCATGTAGAGGTGTTTATAGACAGAGGTGTGGGGGGGGGTGAGGGAACAGACTCCCATCCCTGGTCCTCCGTGAACATTCCTTTACTACGTGACTTGAATGGGACGGCATCCCCACGCGCACGACGCATTTCGGAGAGGAATGGAGGGGGGGAGGTGGGGGGGTTGTATATGGGGAGGGTATGTTTTAGTACTGGTTGAAGCACTGCAGTCAGAGTCAGGAGAGAGTCTGTTTTTATGTTGGTGTTCTTTTCTCAAACTCCAAGGTCGAATAGAATAGAATAGAATAGAATAGAATAGAATAGAATAGAATAGAATAGAATAGAATAGAATAGAATAGAATAGAATTTGTCCCCATGATTATTTCTCAGCGAGTGAACACATTCAATCAATCAATTGATATGTTATCTCTGTATAAAGTACACATTAAGAACCTTTGAGTTAAATTTGTAAGCAATGGGCCAAATTTGGACCAAGTCAAGTTGTTAATTGTGATAAACACAGCTAATAAACAAACTGATCAGTTTGACTGTTATGTTTTCTGCACAAAAAAATGGGTCAGAATGACTAGTTTGTGAAATTAGAGTTAATTAACTAGTTAAGTTAAAAAAGACCAATCCGAAATCTGGATCAAAATAATTACAATGTTGATTGTTAGCTGGTGCTATTTGGGTCAGCTAGCTATAGAGCCAACTAATGTTTTAGACGACTAAACTTATATTGGTTGAAGCTGACTACATTCAATAAAAACAATCTTGTAGCCCCACGTTGTTTCTCCCATGGCCACGTGATAACGTGTCACGAGATAAAATCTTTGTATCCAGTGTCACAGGATGATCACCATATGAGTCCAAGCTACATTTAAAAATAAAGTCAACCAGGTTAAACTTCTCACAAGTTGGTTGGTTTTCTTAGCTTTACTTATTAGATTCTAAATTGGCCCAATTGGGTCTGATTTAGTCATCATCTGTTCTAAAAAGGCAGATTATGAAGAATGATGCCACCACTGGGTCAAACATTTTGGCCTAATATTTGGTCAAACCAGCCCATAAAGATTGCAGCTATTGAGTTAAAAAAAGTTTTGATCTGTAAAGACACGAAAACATAAAAACTAGGGTTGTGCGATATTGTCAAATAAATTAATCACGATTAATTGTGGTATTTAGCTGATAACGATTAATATGACAAAAATGACAATTAATCCCCCTAATCCCTGGACGCCTGTATGTCCTAGTCACATGACCAATTTAAATCACTCTAGTGGGAAAGATTTGGTCTCTCTAAAAATCTATTCTAAATTTTGTCAAAAGTACAGACTTCAGGCTATACATCAATTTTTATATATTGTTGATAAACCAAGTACAACCGAAGTTATGATAAATAATTTACAGAACTTGTTTGTTTTTTAAATGTTCATCATAGTTGAAGTGTGTTGCTGTGGGAGGCAATGAAAGATGGACAGATTCATGGGAAAAAACACCTCAGTCCATCCTGTAGTCTCACCCCCACCACACCAAACTGTTTATTGTGGGAAATACCCAGTCAGTCTGCCTGGTGGCATTATTCATATTAATCGTCAAGTGCCAAAAAATGATCGATTAAAGTTGTTCTGACGATTAATTGCACATGATACTATTTGGCCCAACCCTAATAAAAACAGTTGTATTTCAGTTACGCCACCCCCACCCCCAGAACCCAGAACTTCAAGGAATGATCTTTTTTTAGAGGTCATCTATGTTCAGTGATTACAGAAAATAGTAAAATAATTACTTTTCAAGCAAACAAAAAGAACATCTCTTAAAAAGGAACATGTAGTTCCTTCTGCTCAGGACCGCTGAGCAGAAAAATGAAGGCAATCAAAAATATTGATCTTTAAAATATTTGTTTAAAAAACTAACTGCTGCTGGTATGAAGGACTGTTGTGTCCCTTTTCTTTTGTAGCAGCATCAGGGCCTGTAGAGCATCCATACTTCTTATCTGAGGGTAACAGTTTAAAGGCAGTAAAATCTGAATGCTTTGGATCAGCTGGAATCTTTTCATCACAGATCTCAGTCTGATTTGTTCTGGATTATTCAGACTGATACCCAGCATCTCACTGGCAGAGGTGGCTGTGTTTCTCAGCGTGTTCTTCTGTGCTTCTGTTGCGCTAACAAACTAGCAAAGAATGCAAAATGTTAAGTCCACAAAAAGCACTGTCAAACATTTGGAGCATTTTACGGTCTACATCAAATGGAACTTAAATAACAAAGCTGGACATTTCAGGGAGTGATTGAACTTTATTTCCACACTTTATACATCAAATTCCTGCAATTAGAAGATTCAGTGTGGAAATCTTGTGCCATTTCCAACATAATTTGCATTGCAAAATCTGACAATGCCACTATGTTGCTGTTGTCATCAGGGAACAGTAAATATAAAATATATAAAATCTTATTGCATATTTTAAAGCATCTTTTCCCCCCAAATTCTCCCTATACCACATGTCTCATGTCTTATTAGCTGTGTGCACCATTCTCACCATATTCTGATTTCCCTCAGCACATCTAGCATGAGCAGAGACAAACACTCACACCTGGCTCAATTAGTCCTGCCTTAGTCTGGTGGGAAATCAGTATATAAATAAATTACTCAGGCCCCTTAATAACAATAATTGATGTGTCAGTGCAATGAGATATGAGGTTAACAACCTGCAGATGCAGACAGGCTGCACCCTTCCTGCTCCTGAGCTCCTTGTGGGCAGGGAGAGCCCAGCTGGTCATGGTTGGCTTCCCACAGCAAGCCCCCCCCCAAATCCAGTCCAGGCAGACAGCAGACGGACAGCCCTGCAGGAAGCGCACAGCAGACAAACACAAAGGGCTCAACATCGCACTAACCAGACCCAGCCCAAAGTGGGTCTCGTCTCGCGTTTCAGCTCTGTAAATTTGTAAACCCGTGGGGTCTGTGCGTTACGGAGGTGCAACCAATCATCTCAGACACAGTTGAGGAATGATTGAACATCGATGTGGGATGTGCACACGCTGCCACACGTGAATCCGATTCATCTTGGAGAAGGATCCTGCCTGCTGCTTCCAGTTGCTATAAGTTATCAAAATGTCCGCTTTTAAGGTGAAAAGCATGCATTATAGAGGAAGAACATGACTGTGAAAAGGCTACTGTTTGATGGTTGATAAATCATGCAGCAGCTCTGTATCTGCGGCCCTGAGAGCCGTGGGTGGGCTGTGGTTGCTTAAATGCTTTATACCACCAAATGTTCATGAGACTAAAGAAGTTATTAATGCTGGTTTAATGATGTATAGGACACGTTACCTTGAATTATTGTACTGCCCTCAGTATTTTATTTACTTGATGATAGCTCATTCTCGTTCTGGAACATTAACATCCATTCACATCTTGGACACAAAAGAGAGTAACTTGGTTTTGCACACATTTAGAAATGGTAAAATAGGTTTAGACCTGTACAATGGCATGCAAGCCAGGAGGTTCTTTAGTCCTGTGCTGCAACACACCATTAAGCTATTCAAAGGTTTCCCACAGACTTGGCTTCTAAATGCACAAGCTACTCCATGGATATGATGTCCAGGTCCTGGCATGCCATCGTGCTTTTCTCTTCCTTTTTTTTTTTTTTTTTACACACAAAGACTACTACTCTAGGACGTCGATGGCAATACTCCCACTCAAACATACAGTAAAATATATGCACATTCCTGGCAACGAGCTGTTTGCAATTACTCAAAACTTGTTTCCTCTCTGCAACCAGACCAAAGATAAAGCATTATAGATGGAGTGCATCCATGAACACATTAATTCAAATTAATTAAACAATAATTGCCTTTATAACAGGAAACTACATTATTTTAATGGTAATTTCACATTTATAGAGAACCAAGCTTATAGATATCCACAGATGTACTTCAGTTGTGCCCAGAGCTGTACTGTAGTGCTCTATATGTTGTGGCCAAGCAGTCCAACGGATGTGTTTTCTTTCAAACAAGCTTGAAGCTCTGGTAAAGAGGAAGTGTAGAGGACGAGAGAACAGGTGAACACAAGTGGGGCCGATTTGTAACCCGCCATCCTTCTTGTTTCAGCAACATATGGGGGCCAAGTGGGGTCAATGCACATTGCACATGTTAGCACATAGCTGTCCTCCTTCTTTTCTGCACCATCATACACACACATTTATTCTCAAACACACACACACTTGAATGGATCACCAGTCTTGGCTTAGAGATGAAGAGAAGAGAGATGCCAGCATCAACAGATGCCACGCGCTCCTATTCTGGAGGGGCTTCTGTTTTTTTTTCCTTCCTCCCTTTGAAATCCACGGTTTGTGTGTGCTGTTGTTCTTCATGTTTGGCTTATGAAAGCTCTGCCATTTTGGCAGATTTTATTTATCTGCAAGTGTTGGAGTGAGAGGGCTTGGATTTGTTCTGAAGAGCCTTGGGGACAAGGGTTGGAGGTATAACCAGAGAAGGCCTGTGGTCTAAATATTGTCCTGGGGGTGGTGGAGTGTTCACTTCCTTTCACTTCCCCCTCATGCTGTTATGTGAAGGTGACTGTCTGAACTGGTTCCTCACACATGGAGAAGCAGATCAAACCTCAATAAAGTTTGTGGTTTCAGATTGCAAAGATACATCTAACAGAACATTAGGTGATGTTTGTAGTAAATCGCTTATTTTTTATAACTATATTATTTTTTTACAGCTAAAACACAGCTGAGCCTGAATAAAGCACAACATTCTGACTCTGGTCACATGATCGCGTTGCTGAGTTTACATTTTGTTTCCACAGAGCTGTGTAAAAATAAACGAGTCAGCTGGAAATGTATCGTCCCCACGGGAATTGCTATGTCCTCTCCTCTGCGTCTTATTTGAAAGTGCTACCTTTTTATCTTTTTCCAATCCAGAATTTGACTTGAGCATGTTGAGAAAAATGACAACTTGACCTACTTTCCAGACTACTCTACTGATGTATTTCCAATCCAGAAGTTACCTGGTATATTTATTCATTAAAGTCGATCTTTTATTTTTATCAACATCATTCACAAAACTGACCATGTCAAAACAACTTTTTAAACTTGCTTCTCTTTGGTTTTTGGTTTCTGCAACTTTTCTGTTGAATATTTTATGAGGCTGAAAGGACAAAAGAAAAAAAAAAGCTGATAAAATGTGCATCTCTTCTGGCTGCAGTGAAGTTTCCATCCATTTGAAATAGAAAGACATTTTCTCACACTGAAACCAAGGGGATGTAATCCATACAGAGTAAATGCAAAGCTGCAATGAGGCCAGGAAAAAATGTCAGGGTATTGTGACAATTTTTGTAGCTCAGAAGCTTTGAGAGGTTTTTTATTTTTTTTGCTCGAACGTGCAGCTTTGTCTTGGTCGTAAAACAATCAATTCATTGTTGGAACTTTAGTGGCTTTATGTTTTATTAGCTGAGCACAGCAGCCTAATATACATTATAATGTTTCATTTTCAGCATTACAAATCGCTCACGCTTTTAGGTTATTTGCCACACGTTTGTGTCTCATTTCTTTCAGTGTAGCACCTTGTAACTCAGTCACATAATAAGAAAAAAACAGCCGAGCAACGTTTCTCTGAGATTTATCGCCTTTGTTTGAAAAATAGCTGATTATAATCACTGTTGGTACATAATGAATAATGTTGTTAAGCTGTTCCCAACTTCACAGGCTGTTTGGAATATTCCTTGCAATGCATATATTACTCGACAACAGAAAAACATTAGAGTGATGTTACCATGGCAACAGTTGAGTTGTCAAAGCATTTGGGTCAGCCTGACAGAAAATGAGAGCAAACTTGAGATTTTGCTGCTTTAAGTTAGAGAGGCCTTAGATGCACCAAAAGTTGTTTAAATGAGTCACAAACTCTGAAGATTCTGTGGAATGACTTCAATTATGTCTTAAATTACTATTAGTTTGTTTAGATGTGAAATGGCTATTGTACCATGACTTTAATCTTGTGAAGGCAGTAAAGCTAATAACTCTATAGTTGGCAACCTCTTGTAGCTTTGGAATGAATTTAGAAGTGTTGTAAAATTGCATCAAGGACAGAAAGAGAAAAACAATTTATTTTAGTCTTTATTGTCTGCAGCGGGTAATTTTGCTTGAGGCATAACAGAATCAAAAACACTCGGCAGTCTGATCTGACTCCGAAAACAGTCTAAAAGTGAGAATGACAGTACAATGGCGAAAGATGAATGGCAAAAATAATAGCAGTAAATTGGTTATGACTAGTCCAAAAACGGCGAGATATCAGGGCAAGGGTAGGAGTGTTGTCCAGGTATAGATTACATACTAATATTGGTATCACTTTACAATAAGGCTTCCCTTATAAATGGCTTATAAATAGTTTATAGATAGGTTATTAATTCATCTGTAAACACTATAAATCATTAATAAGTGTTTATTATGCATTAGTTAAAGACGAGAAAGCGACAAAACTCTCCGTTTTTTGCCAAATAGTGAGCCAAATCTGGTCATGTACATATTACATTTAAAGGTGCTGTAGAAATTAATGGGAAATGTTACTTACTGATTTTAAATACATACACATTTCTATGGTTTATAAATGTTTATTATG
>JARVJO010000305.1:5423275-5434663 GCA_031762555.1 Cynodonichthys magdalenae
CTTCTTTCATTCACTGCAAAATCAATATATTGGTTGGTGTTTATTCATTCTCTTCGAGTTAACCACGTATCACGTAATAACACGTTAAATCTTTCAGTGCTATATTAAACATTTCAGACTAGGCAGTCCCTCCAGAAAGTTGTGATGCTGCGATTGCAACAATTAATGTAAATTCAGTCATCATTTGCATCATTGCGCATGCTTGCCATTTTCACCAGTCATGGTGAAAATGGCAAGCCTGCGCAAAATTTGCGAATGCATTATACAGATCCACAATTATCAAAGAGAGCCTTATTGTAAAGTGTAAGACAGTAGGTACACTACAATTAATTACTAATAAACAAGTATAAATGTCACAAGGGAGCCTTATTGTAAAGTGTAAGACAGTAGGTACACTATTTATTATGACTAATAAACTTATTTATTAATAAACAAGGTAGTAACCTGGACTCGAGGCAGAAGGCCGCCTGTCCTGAGCCTGGTTCTGCTGGAGGTTTCTTCCTGTTAAGGAGTAGTTTTTCCTCTCCACTGTTGCCACTGTGCTGCTCAGGATGGGAGACTGTGACGAAGCAAGATTCGGCTCAGTCTGCTGGCTTTATCTTTAGCTTTTATTGTTTTTTGTGTACAGGACCCCGAGACAACAATTGTTGTGACTTGGTGCTATATAAATAAACTGAACTGAATTGAATTAACCTAGTCTGAAATGTTCAATATAGCACATTTAGATGTAATATGTACATGAACAGACTTGGCTCACTATTTGGCAAGAAACTGGACAGTTTTATCTCTAAAAATGTTTACAGATGAATTAATAACCTATCTATAAACTATTTATAAGCCATCTATAAGGGGAACTTTACTGTAAAGTAATACCCTAATATTTATGTTATTTGGCCTTCTTTATATTAGAAGCAGCACTGAGAAGCAGTTGTTTTAAATTAACAAAAATAAAACTTTTGCTTTTTGTTTCTTGTTGTGTGTTGCAGTGTTTCGTATTATTGATAAGACAGAGATGTATATCAGACAGAAGATGACCTCTGCACTTTGTATCTCATGTGTTTGCAGCCTTCAGGTCAGAGCAGAGCATCTACAGAGCACGACAGGTTATACCCTCAAGAGTTGTTCTGCTGGTTTTGTTAGCCACCTAAACATGCCTCACACATCGGCTCGTTTAAAATGTCAGTGTGTCATCAATGATGGGCTCGTTTGCAATTATTATTACAGTTATAACACATGGAGTTAAATGTGATGGAAAGTAGCTGGGACTATTTGCAGCTTGGGCCTGGAAGTGGCACTGTGTTTCATCACTGTTGTAATTTGCTCTGAAATAACCTTCCCTCGTTTTCCCTATCTCTCACTCTCAGTTAAAAGACCTGCACTGGTTTGACCATCATTATGAACATTAGCTTTTTTTTTCTTCTCTGGGGTTCTCGCTGTAGAAAATGAAAAAAGGAGATGTTTTATTTATTGCAAGAGAGTGATAGTTCAAGAGGGAGAAAAGTGGCTGAAGGAACAGCAACAGGCATTGCCTCATGGCCACCAGACAAGAAGGGCCACTCTCTCTCACACACATACACACCGTTTGCAAATGAAAAATACATATATGCATGCACTGAAATGGTTTCTTTTATGTAGGCCTCTGAAAAAAATAATTTTGAGAATTCCCTCTCTGTAGCTGTAAAATTAATAGAAGGCAAACAGGAAAGGGACAACTTCACTGGACATAAAGAATACATTAATGTGGATTTTTAATACTCTAATGGATCTCTCTCCTAAAACATTCATGTTAAAAGTGAAATAAGTTTTAGTACAAATTGGTTCAATTTGGATTTCAAAGCTCCAGTTCACATTGCAGACTGAGCTATAGGGAGAAAAAGAGGGAAAGAGAAAACATGGGTTTGTGTTTGGTTATGTGCAGATGTTACACATTTAGGAGGAAGAAATTCAGTTCAAAGGGGAGAGAGCGCTGTGAGAAATTCTTCCCTCTGTTCCTCTTCTTTCTATTCATTTTTTTTGTGCCATCGAGTTAGCATCATTCGAAACACAATTCAGATTAGTGCAGGCGGCTTGTCCTGGGGGAGCCGAGAGGGACGAGGGTCCCGCTTTTCTCCCTGTCCTCATTACGAAAAGACAAGGCGCTCGCCGGCAAATCAATGGAAAAGGCTTAGGCGCTAATGCAGGCCATGCCTGGTGGAGGGACTTAGTTTTGTGTGTGTGTGGTTTCTCCAGCATGTGTGCATGCTGTGTATGAGTGAAACTTTCTTTCTTTTTCTTTGTTTACATTTTATCGTTTTGCTACAACAAAAAGCTGGGGCAAAACATGTTTTTCAAACTGCTAAGTCACTTCTTTTGGCGTAACCTCAACTCTCTGTGCTGATGTTTACCAGCAGGAAAAGCTATAGCACAGAAGTCCCTTAATTACGCAGCGATAACGTCAGATTCATCTGTGAATCCATTTAGTCCAGTACCAAGGTTGGCGACATTGTAATTATAATTGCTTGGGGCATTGTTGCCATGACTACTTGTACTTCAATAGTCAGCAGTTGTGTACAACTTCCTTTGCAGTGGCACAAAAAGAGCAGCACCTCAGTGTTTCCTATCAACAGCCCCCTGAAGCAGATGCCGAATGAGAATTTGCCGAACGACCCACCTGTCTCACGGCTCAATCTACGCCGCAGCTGTTCCTGCTGTAGTTCATTCTGCTGCTTCTCTCACATTTCCAGCCTCCATCCCACGCTTGCGCCTCTCATTTTGTTTACACAGGTAAAACCACTGGGTGCAACAAATGCTAAATAATAGTTTTATGTTGTGGATTTTGAGCCTCTCCGCCTCCTCTGCCATCTGATGGTGCTGGAGGTGTTTGTGGGTCTTTGCAGGCGGGATGGGAGAAAGAGAAAGAAGGGGGGGGGGGGGGGGGGATAAATAAAACTGAGGAAAACAGATCAATAAATATTTCAGCAGCTGCTCCCTTCACAGACTTCTCCTGTAGCCATAAGAGCGAAGAGGGAGACGGAGAGACGGAGGGATGGATAAAGTGCAGGAAAGAGGGAAAGAAGAGGAGTTATTGTGTTCCAGACTGGTATTCACAGTGAGCTCTGAGAGAGATGGAGGGTGAAAGAGACCGACAGAGAATGGGGATAATTTGGTCCCAGACTTTAATAGACAGTGGGAGGAGGCATGAGTGAGGGGTGGAAAAGAGACACAGGACGTGCTAACGAGCATCACATACCAACAATGTCCTCCAATGGAACAAAAAAAGAAAAAGAAGCCATAAGAGAGACTGTGCTTCGAAACTTTGGCTCAGTATAACAATGACTGTAAGAGACTGTCGCTTCCTGACTTTCACTTAATTCTAATTCCTGTCAGGAGACCACGACAGACCGTGTGGGTGTGTAGTTTGTGCAGCAAGCAGTTCTAAATGATAATGAGCCGCTCAACAGCTGAGATGGCCGACGTGTCGCTGCGAATCAGGCGTGTCCGCCGTCAGTGCCAATCATCAGCTGATATGTTCTCGCATTGTCATGAAATGTGCTCGCCCGGGGAGCACGTTACATGCAGCATGTGCATCGCGGTGCATTTGTTTAATGCACGGAGCAGAAACAGCACGGGGAACAGAGAGACACGAGAAGTTGATGAGGACGGACAGGACAGAGAGATGGAGGAGTTATGAAAAAAAAATGATTGAAGGAGGGCTGCGAGGAGGCGAGCGAGGGAAAGGAGACAGATGGTGTGAGGGAGGAGGGATGCAAAGACCCGCAACAGGCGGTGATCGAGATGGATTGATTTTGCAGGCAGATGATTAGGTGAGGGGGGAAAAAAAAACACGTCAGGTTTATCCTGCCAATGAAAACTGAGTTTGGTAATATTGCTGTGTGAGTGGGAGTAGTAAAACTGTTTCAGGGTCACTTGTTGTGTGATATTGCAGCATTAAGGAGCTGCTGCTAATGCAATATGCTACTGGTTAGGGAGTCGTTTCAGCAAGCCAGCACACCTCTAATAAAACAGTCGTGCAGTGTGCCCACGTAATAAACAATTTGGGGCTTGTCAAGAATCCACAGGTTACATTTTTATGTTTGGATGCTGTGTAAAATTGACAACATGCAATTAAAAGATGTTTTACCATAATTTGGCGTTGCTATGTGGAAAACCATATCAAAAATTAAAATAAAAATCTTGATTTGATATTTCTTTCTTCTGGCATCCAATTTTAACCACACAGAGCTTAAGCTGTTATTATAGATGTGTCACAATTCTTCTGCTGTTTAATGCCAGCACGTGGCTCTTGTTCCAGCTGTGAGGGCGCTGATGGGAGTTCTTGTAATAAAGTGACCATTTTACTATGACATTCTGACATTAAAGACTCAGGCAGGATTTGTGAAACTGTGATGACCCCAATGCAGTTCTACACAATCTTTAAAGGGGGGTATTATGCCGAATCGGCTTTTTTGAGCTTTATATCATGTAATGTCATTACCTCATCAAAAACATACCCAGGGTGTGGCTTGGACTCATTCATGCATGTTTGAGAGTCATATGGAGCTGCCTAAAAGCTTGCGGGTACAAAGCACCGCCTATTTGTGCATCCTCCCTCCCCTGAAGCATTAGTGTGAAGATGAGCTGAAGTAGGAGTGTCAGAAACAGTAGGAGGTTCTTAAAGAGACAGAGCCAAATTACAGGGTGTTTATACATACATTTTCATAACAACTGAAAGTAACATAATTACTTGATTGTGGTGTAGAATCAAACTACGTGCCTGGAAAATAAATAAAACACCCTTCCTTTAAAAATATTTGATTTCACTCTGCTCGCTTTCCAGATATTTGGTGTTCAACAACTGCCCCAAATATTTTGAGGCAAAAGATCACAGAAATAGTTTTAGAACAAAGCATCAAATTTGTGCTAGTGGGGTCCTGTTGTGTTAATTGGAATGTTGGGTGAGATTCCATCAAATGTTCGTGCTGCTGCAGACCTTTAATTGGGTTTGGAAGAAGATGCTGCTCTATTATGTTGTGATATTTCATTAATTAGATATGGAGTTAGATAACACTGAAAGCCTTTGGTGTTCTTTCCTGTTTCCTAATTTAGAAAGCCGAATCCAATTATTGTTTGGACCTGAGTACAGTATTTGAATATGATTTTTTAAAAGATATTTCTGCACTTTTAATTTGTGCTCCAGTCAAACTTTGCTCCTTCCTTCATTGAAGTATATGTGTGTATAAAATACTGGAATCTAATTTGTTAATGAATATCATTTATTTGGTGAAACTTCCCAATTCCCCCCCAAAAATCTCTTGATTTTGACATTTCGAGGCTGTGATGAAGTGAAAATTAAATCTCATTTATCTGTTCTCTGCCCTCTTGTGTTTGAGCTGCAGTAAATAAAAATAAATTTGGTCATTAAAATGCATGATTTTGTTTTGAATATGCAAGAAATATCATGCTGGCCTGTTTATATGCTGCAGTGCTGCAAAACTGGAGCTATTTCCAGAAAATAAAGTGTGTTGGCTAAGAATTAGGTTTGACATACAGATAAAATTCAACTTTGAAAGCTCTGGCTAAAACTGGTACATAATAGCAAACAATTTAGCAACTTTCCCTTCATAAATGACTTTTTGAAATGATTGTGTCACAGCAGCAGAACATCTTCTTCTCTCCCCATCAAGGGGGCACTGCCTGTATCGATGTGACCTTTATCTGGCCAGTGGACCTCCAATTCTATTAGGAAATAATGAAGGTGCCAGAAAAGGGCAATTAGCTGCTTAATGTCGGGCAAAAGTACTTTAATACAACATGAATTTGCTGACAAGTCATACATACGTACAGCAATAATATCTGTATTTTAGACATGTTGGTACAGATGTTGATGTAGATTTGTTTGGTTTAAACCAAAGCTTTATCTGCTGCAATAGTCAAATTTTGTTATAAGATAAAATAAAAGAAATGTGGTTATATTTTGAGTGATAGTGTAATGAAATGCACCCAAAACAAAAGAACAGATAAGATAAGACTAAATAATAAGGCTGATGCCAAACCCACGCAACAAAAGATTTATATCTGACATGAAGACGCAGCATCTGAATCGTAAGATAAACAGCCCCATTTGATGCTCGTTATTAAAGCTTCATGTATCGTAAACATCTGCTTTATCAAATCTTTGGCTACCTTTGTTTGTTAGTTTTGAATCTGACAGCTGAGATCAGAATTGATCTGTATGCTACAGGGAGGCTGAAATATCTGACATGACAAATGTTGGCCAGATCGTGCAGGTGTTTTCTCAATCAGGCCGACGTGATTGATCCTCGCCCGAATCCATCATGATCAAGCCGTATTGACAGTTGGCTTCTATTAAGATTTTCTTCTGACAGTGGAGAGAAAAGAAAGATAGGAGCTAATCGACTGCAGCGAGAAAAGTTTCTGCAAAGAAACTGCATCGTCATTCAGCTTCATGGAGCATGTATTAAACCCCTCACCCCAAAAAAAAAAAAAAGTTGGGAGGACTTCTGCTGCTTCTGCTGCTGCTATTGATTTCCCTTTAATCAGGCTTTTCATCACACTGCTTTTGCATAGGAAATTAACATGAAGTGTGCTGATTGTGGCTGAACACTCGCTCTGATTATTTTAAACTGTTAAAGCAATGCCTTTGCATACAGTGTGCCATAGATTTGGTTTAATTGAAACAGGTTTTGTTCCTAAAATGAGGTGTTTAATGTGAGATATGATACACTTGAGAAAATATTTCATTTCGTGTACTAAATAAGAGGTGCTTCAGCCAACCCCTGTCATTTAAAGACTCATTTGTGCTTCCTGGATCACAGTGAGGCTTTTATTCTCAAGTATATACATGTCTTTTGTCAGGACTTTGACAGTGCTTTTTGATGTAGCACAGTGATTTTTTTTTTGTTCTTTTTTTTTTCTTAGACGAGACTTCTAACTGAGGAAAGATTCGTTTCTATACAAGACTTCTGCTCAGGCTGAAAGCAAAGCTGGCATAACACAAATTGTCAAACCTTATAGACTGACTGGCTTTGAAATACAGTGCTTTTGAAAATGCAACATTTCAATTCATGGGACAGCAATTACACAGTCAAACGTGGAAGAGGATGGAATTGCATTACAGTGCTGCCACATTTATTATAATTCAGTCAGTCAGTCAGTTTTTTTTTTTTTTGCTCTGTGCTTAGTGCTCAGCCCTGGGGACCCCACAGGCCTTCTGACTGTGCCCACTCACCCGTCACTACTTCCTGCTCTCAACTCACACTTCAAGACACGAGAGTACAACCTAAAGCCATCTGTTTGCTTTTTGGGGGGCAACTTGCTGCCAAGAGAGATATGGACATATGTGGAAAAAAGCACCATCAGAGCTGTAAACCTGCTGTGTCTGTACTGATTACCTGGGGATTGTTGCACATCCTCTCAACCTTTAATAAAAGCTGTGTTTTCCCTGCTGAGGTGGATATTAATGGCCTCATGCTACTTCCATGAAAAAGACTGAAAATGGCAAATATCGGCAGACAGATTGGTCATTTTAGGGCTGGGCAGTGTGACTGTTTTTAATGTCACCACAGCATCCATAACAGCCACACATTCTGACCATTTTATTTGCACTATTTTTTTTTAATGAGCATAGAGTAATGACAAAATTTTTATCAAAAGGATGATAAACTGAGCTAAAAAGCAGCCCAGCTGTAGTGCAGCACAATCATTTTTAACAGTGTTTTATGACTCATTGTTTCATTGAATATGGAGTTTTGTTCCCCATAGATTTGATTAAATGTTTTAAAATATTTCATACTTGCTTTGTCATGTTTTTTTTATTAATATTGCTTTCATGTTTTTTGAGGGGATCTTGATTATCATGTTAGGAAAAACGTGATAAAGATGCATTAAATTCCTCCATTACACATACACAAAGAAAAAAAAAACTCGCTATTTTCTTTATTTGAATTTTTTTTTACAAAAGCAACAAATCTGTCCTTGTTTTATTGCCTGCAGCACCACAGCAGCAGCATATTCCCAAACTGACCGTATGACTTTGGTTGTCAACTCACAGTTTTATTTCGCAGAATTTTGCAAAGATTTGTTGTCTGGCTTTGATCTCTTCAAGCGCTGCCAAGATTTTCTTTTTCCCACCAAAGAACAACCTTTTTCTACTAGGTTCAAGACTGTTCGTAAAACTCCTAATTGAACTTTTATTTGTGCTTTTACATGAGAGCAAATCGCAAGTCGAGTGTCATCAGCACAAATTGATTGGAGATTTACAAGTAGGCCTGCCTCACAAATGGGATCAGTACAAACCTGCAGAAATCATAAAGTTTGTTCTTTTTTAGCTCAGTGTTCGATGTAAGCAATATATACACTGTATTTTTGGAATTTTCTTCTAAGAAGAGGAAAAAAACAGAACATGAATAAAACACAAGCAGAAGCTCTTTTTTGGCAAACAAAATCCAGTAGATCTGCTTTCATTTTCCTCATCCGCTGTCCTTTTTTTTTCTCATTCTTTGTATGTGTTGCAGAAACAAAGCGTTTCCCAGTTAATAAGAGATTTAAGCCACCAAACCATGTTAGATGTTATTGATAGTGTTTACTTTGGCTTAATTTTTCTACTTGTTATTTGTGCTGCAAACTGTTCATGCTTTATATCTTTCAGTACTACTGTGTCCCTGCTGTTAAAGAGAAACAGGGAAAATAATATCACTTATTGCACTGTAGATTGCAATTTAGACATTATGGACTATGCCATTTGGGGAAAAAGGCTTTTAGAGCCTCAAGTGGCCATTTGAGGATTTGCAGAGTCTTTTTTTTTTTGAGTTGTTGTATAACCTTATTCTAGTTTTAGTTTAGAAATATATAGATAGATATAGTATCAAAGGTTTTTAGTCAGTATTAAAGTGTTAATTGTAATTATTTATATGACACAATTTACCATTCCAGCCATACTGTAAATATTTTTTGTGTCAATATTTTGACATGATACCTACAAAAGGAACTTTTATACTAGATGAACCAGACTTCTGTTGCTAAAATACAAAACTGAAATGGTATTATCAATTGATAGAACAAGTTATTAAACTAAAAATATAATTAACATTAAACTCGCGACTGATATTTCCACTCTAATTTCAAAATCAGATTTCTAAAAAGCCAAACCATGGCAACTCTCCAAGAGGAAAGACCTGAAAGAAGAGGGAGAATTTGTACCAGGACAAAACAAAGAGGAGATTCAGTATGTGATCATGAATATAGAGCAAAAATAATATACAATAGTATGTTTTATTCTTCTGTCGAGCAGCTTAATGTGCTTCCTACAGGGCACCCAGGCTCCATGCTGTAAAACTGGGGTGTTACTGAATAGATCCCCGATGCTTTAAGTCTGTGGATCTCATAAATCCTGTTTGCATTTCAGCAGGAAGCAGCTCCTGTAATGGCTCCTGCATTTGGGAAAGAAGGTGAGAAGAGAGTCTGTGCTAGGGAAAGTTAAGGCCGCACCCGAGACGGACTGTGCTTTGCGAAAAGGATGGATGAAGGCAGATTGAGATGGAAGCGCACCATATGGAGGCCTGTGTCTGGTTGCAGCCGGTTGTTTTATTTATTAGCCCTGCCAGGTTGGTCGCAACATTAATTTCATGCCTGCGTTACCACACCTGCATTCTGAGCCGAGGTTGCTGACTTCAGGTAACTCAAAATAGAGAAACACACGCTTCCTCAAACTGCAGAGAAACACAGAATAAAGGATATGAAGTAATTAATAATGTGGTGAATAATGGGTCAGCTTTTGCTGTAATAGCTTAAAGCTTTAATCTTGTGCTCACATTGTTCTTTTGATCTTATATCTTCTCTTTTGATTCTTGCTTGCATTACTGTAACAAATGTGATTTTTTAAATGTAAAGGTTATATGAGCTACAAAATCACAGCATCATATGAGGACAAAGCAACTCTTCTTTTTTTAACATAACTTGTAATTTATATCTTGGTCTTTGGCATGCTAGCATAATATTCTCTTGCTTTTTATTTCTTACCAGTGCTCTTGTAGTTGATGACTGATGAATGATGACTTACTGAAGGAGACTCCGTTAAAGTAAAATAAAAAAAAGATATATTAAATCAGTTAACCAAACTAAAAAGTGAAATAAAAGGAGGAAAAAAATGATCACCTAAATTATCAAAGGAAAAACATATGTTTATCTATAGGGAATATGTATGAAACATGATAATCTGACTTTTTTAACAAAATACTTTTGATGAAGTATCACTGTCATCAACAACACAATATTTTTCATCATCTTTTAAAGAGCCTTTAAGATATATTTGGTCTTTGATAAAAGCAGTTGTCTGCTGTAAAAATAAGGCATTATAAAAGAGCACAAATTTGGCTTTTGATGAATAGTTTTTTAGGCTTGAATAGACTTTAATTATATATATACATATATGTATATTTATTTTACAACCTTGTTGTATGAGCTTTGGTTAACATAAAACACAAGCGTTCTGATTGTTATCTTCTGTACTGCTCGGCTTCATTTTTTCTCTTTTAAAAAAAATGTTTTGAACTCAGTTTTTGTGAATATTTGGCCTTAAACTTTTTAAACGAAGCAGCAAAAATTTGTTCACATTTTATTGCAGTAATTTATTTTGTGACTTCTGTGCAGATTATGTATTCAGTTGTCTCTTCCTCTGTAAAACTTTGGCGACAGATGCGCTTCAATTTAGTCACAGCATCTTTTCCTGCTTAATTTATGTGCCGTGCTGTCATTGCAACTTAAGCAGCCTCAAGTTTAAACTTTGTGCATGTCAACAAAACCTTCTCAGTAAAATGATGGGCCACACTGAAAAGTTTACCTGATATTTATTGTAGGAAATGAGAGGAACCAGATTAAAATAGGTCCCACACATTTGCTGTAATGAGATCCGCATTGTGACTTATCCACGCAGTTGTGCTACAAATCATTAAACAACAAAACCACAAGTTGTTTGAAACTTCAGGGCTGAACTAGTTCAAGTTGGCTCAATCATTTCAGTAAAAAAGCAGTTGCTGCACAGATTTTTGCTATCACTTACTGAACTTTACCCTTGAAAAATATAGAAATGTACATCTGCTGAATCTGAGAATTGATGTGAAGATTTATGCTGCCCATCACACACATCTGAAAAACAAATTTAGGTGTAAAGTTTGCTTTGCTGTTTTTATCACATGAAAAATGATGAAAATATTTAAAGTGAACCTTCGGGGTTGGCCTGAAAAGGAATACAAAATAATATGTAGCAGAACAGGGAAGATAAAGGTAGTTGCAGGGGACACATCGGCTATAACTAGGGTGTCCCGATCCGATATTGATATCGGATATCGGTCCGATATCAGCCAAAAAAACATTATCGGATTTTATCGGCCT
>JARVJO010000305.1:5491303-5522040 GCA_031762555.1 Cynodonichthys magdalenae
AATGAGTCAAAGCAAGACTCTGGACATGTTTTTGATGAGAGGATAACATTATAACATGATATAAAACTCAAAAATGTAGATTTTATATGATATTGCCCCTTTAAAACATGAGGAAATTGTTTTGAGGTTAAATAGTGTTTCCTCCGATATGGGCTGTTTGAGAATTTGAGTAAGCCTTGAGCAGAAGAGGCAGAATTCTCAATATTTTACGAAAACGTAGTGTAGATTTCAATCATAACTGCAAAAAAATACAGATGCTTTTTCTTAGAGTGCTGTGTTTCTACTTATTATAAAGCTGTCAGAAGAGCAAGCTGAAAACTCTCAGACCCTGTTGTTGAACGAATAGTCAGAAAGAGCTATGTTGAACAAGGTTTAGCCTTTCTGTACTAGTGTCAGGTTGTGTTAACAGCAGCACACCTATTTGTCCCATTCATCTGTAGTGTTTTTGACCTCTTATCCTCCATCTAAGCTGCCAGCAGCCTCCCTCTGACTCTTCACCTCAATTTGCTGCTTCACGTCCAAAGACCGAGGCTTCAAAGTTCTTGTGACTGGTGTGCCTGCCGCTAACCCTGTTTCAGAGGGTCCCTTTGAAGTAAAAGTTCAGTCTGGAGCATTTTACGAACAACTTATTTTCAAGCCATTTCCTTGATTTTCTATTGATTTCAATCTGCCTTGGTTGAGTGGAAAAGTAGAAGAAAAAACAGGAAGGAGGATGGTGGATCGATGTTAGTTCGACGTCTCTTTGGTGTAAATTTGAACGTTTTAATGATGAAAGTCTTTTACCTTTTCTGGTTCTGGCTGCCTGAGATGAGAAAATAAAACATCCACAACTATTTTTTAAAATATATATTTTTTTTTTAGTTCTAAAAGCTAAAGCAAGATTCAAATTTCCATGCAACATTCAGCAATCTTCTTCCCTATGAAACTGCAAGTAGTGTGACAGCAAGATGCTGGTTGTTATTGGAAATCATTGAAGGACATTAATTTGTAAGCTCAAGGCCAACTTCGGAGATGATTAGGCTACATATCTGTGTCCAAAGTACCAGTATATACTGCATAGCATCACTAATCTAACCCTGCAGCCATTTGTTTTCTTTTATGTGAGCCTAAGCTGGTTGTCACCTTCCTGATATTAAACAGGAACAAAAGAGCATTTTGTGTTATAGCCATATACTGAGATGTAGACCATTGCAATACTAATGAGAATCACAGATGGTTTCCCCTCAAAAATACAATCAAATTGACTTTCTGCTTATGCCCAAGTAATCAGGAAAACCAGTAATTAATTAAGGCAGGTTAGTGGACCTCAAAACCTTAATTTACAAATAACACAGCTGCCTGATGTGGTCTCCTCTGTGTTCTCTGTAGCTTACTCCTAGAGCGACTCCACACAACATTCCCTCACCAGTCATCCACCATGGCTTTGGCCAAGCGTGCAAATGGCAAATGGACAGTGGGCGCCCCAGCGGCCCTTTCAGCTCATGTCTTATTCATGAGCAGGGGTCGGTGCGATGCCCCTCGTCACACACCATGTCAGAAACACACTCTGCCCTATGCACAGAAGCCTCTTACCACTCTTTTTCTTCAGACCTCTTTGTAACCACTAAAACTGCTGTGACATTTTCACTTTATGTGTCGCTTCGCTGTTATTCTGCCTAGTAAGGAAGTGATAATAGTGGGAGTCAGCTGCATCGGCAGGAAACACTCAGCTGAAATGTAAGTGCCCAGCTCACTGCTAGTCATCGCTGCTTTGTGAGTGGCTGTGTGAATGTGATCATATAATTACTGGGGGTGTTTTCATTTATTGTACACATCAGTGAGAAGAATGTAATGCTGAGATGCATGAGACCGCCCAACCCAACAAGTATCTTAGAAAGTGCAGAAAGTAGAGCTAAGCAACAGAGGTTAGATGATTACATGCCTTTGTGGTTTCATGAAGATGGGTCCAACTTCCCGGTCAACTGTGACATCAGCAGTCTGACATTCAGGATGAAATGTATACTGTGCAGCTCCCACAGTACTAAGCCAGTGAAGTCAATAAAGTAATAAAGTCGTATTGAGCACCGGGCTTTGTTTAAAGGTCGGGTCATTTTTGGTGGCCAAGCGAAGGTGTTGGTTGTTCAGGAGGTGGTGACATTATCAACAATAATATGTGGGCTCCAGAAAGGACTATTGCATTAATTATATTCCTTCTCTGGGCATAAATACATTTAAAAAGACTTATCTTTCTGTGACCTGACGTTAAAGTAACATTATTGGTCATATTTTCCTTGGGGAACTTTGTCTCTTAGAGTATTAGAGACATATCCTCAGATGAGTGGAGGCAAACCACATTGGAGAATTTCACCTTTAGGTGGCTTCATCTTTATTTTCCTGGAGCTGGCAGTGTCATTGGGAATCAACTGATCGATTAAATTTTAACCAGACACTAGTGATGGGCTCTCTGCAGGCTTTAAACATCTAATCTATCACAGCCATGGCACTCCCCTTTTTGCCTTCTATTCAGCTCTATTTATCAGTTTCCCCTAAGTGGTTTTGGTAAGGGAAAATTATCTCTTGATTAAAATTTAATTAAAAACCAGTAAAATAAATAAATAAAAAAAACATATTTTCTCAATGCCCTTAACAGTAACTTTTCCCTCCACAGGTCGGCAACATCACACCATGCTGACGACGAAAACACTGAACTTTCTCTGGGACACTGGATTTTTTTCTCAGCTTCTTTTATTACATCTATAGATCAAGACTATTGAAGTCAAGACAGAGGGGGTCATAAATGTGCCTTTCTCTCATGCAACAGCATTCTGCATATCCAACCTATAAGCTTTACTGTTTACAATACTTTCTGGCCCACCTCAGGTTCAAAGTTAATACCATGGATGCAAAAATCAGCCCAAATCTACTTATCTCATTGATTCATCCAGCACTGACCCTTCTTGTGCTGACTTAGTCTAGCCTGGAGATAATATCTTGTGGCCTGGGCCAGCGCTGTCCCTCTTGGTCTAACACACCGTGGAAAGGGTCAGGAGAATGCATAGCAACACTGAGGTGGTAGCAAGGATTTCATCCTCTCAATTAGACTTCTCCTGAGTCTCCTGAGCCACTGGGGGTTCAGAATTTAATTAAGTAATTGAATAGATCATTCCCGTTTGGCTGCCTCTTCCCACACTGGCTCCCCCTGTGGAAGCTGGTGGGAGTAGTGTGTGTCTGTGTGCACAGTGTTTTTTTTATTTACTCCGTTCACTTTAACCATGGTGGCAAATGATAGGTGCTGTTTTTTTCTCAAGTGATGTCACACTTGATTGTGTTTATGTGTATCAGTAATCGCTTTGTGTGTTCATGTGGGTTTTTTGTCTGTGGTCATCCTCCGACTGATGCTCCTTAATGGCCCGTGCTGTTCCTGGGAGCAGGGTTGTCACAGCGTCGTGACTAACAGCCTGGGCAGATTGGCTACAGCCAAAAGCCTATAGTCCCAACCAAACCCCTGTGCACATCACACTCCAGCACACACGCACACTCAATCCTGCATCCAAAGTAAAAAAAAAAAAAAACACCCTTTTACAAATAAACATCACTATGTCTCCTGCTGCTTAGATTCCTCTAAATGTGTTTACGTTGCTATGGATGGCTGCCTGAAGTCATCATTATGAATTGATGTGTCTGCAGGGTAAAAATGTGTGTGTAAAATATGTGTCTACTGACTGCCCCTATATGGCATCTATATGAGCAGCTGAGATTGATTGGGCAGCTGTAACAGACTGCAGCTCAAAGGACATTTTATGTTTATAGGCTAGGATAACACCAAAGCTTTATTAACCTGCTGGGGGCCCTAGGGCAAAAACAATCCCCAGTATGAACTCCCGTTTTTGCTTTTAAGTAGCCACCGCACAGCAGGCAAAATAAACAGAATAAAGATGCTAAATTATATTTAACCTGTACCCTCAAACACTAACTTATTTATAATTTATAATTATAGACTATATAACAGCAAGTTGTTTTTTAAATTAATTTTATTTTAAGACATTAATGATAAATAATTTAAAATTTTAAATCAGTCCTTGATGTCTATTTTAAAATAAAAATATTCTTTTTTAAACAGGTCAAAGAGTTATATAAACAGACATAAACTGTTTTTAAGCAAGAACTTGTCTGCAACACAGTGCTTTACAATTACTGGAAGTAAAACTGTTTAATCCGATGCCAGTATAGAAGAACTCCACTTCAGGACAGGCAGACAAAAGCTTGTTTAGCCTTTGCAGAAGCTCACCACTCATTAGTTCTGGGCTCACATAAGACAAAAATAGAGTTGTGTGGATGCAGAGACTTGGATTTTCTGTTAGCATGAGAAAGGAGAAGCATTCTGCTCTAAGAACCATCCCCACAGTCAAGCAGATGGATGGCAAATGTAATGCTTTGGGCTTTCTTTGTCAGTCGCTGGGCTGCGCTACACTGTCATAGTAAATGGTTACATGAGAAAAGAGCACTTTGTTAATAATTTGGAAACAAAAAGTAGCTGACAGCTTGAAACAATGCTTAGTTTTGGGGGGCATTTGAACATCCACTGAGAGTGTGATGGTGAAGTTGCAACTGGAATGACCAGAAATGGAGGAAGGATAACATTTTGTTTCATGTACAGCTAGAGTTCAGACCTGAATCCTTTCCAAGAGCCTAAAATAATTTGGAGATCACTAAAAACGTGGCTTACAGTGGAAA
Source organism: Cynodonichthys magdalenae (assembly GCA_031762555.1). Classification (NCBI taxonomy): domain Eukaryota; kingdom Metazoa; phylum Chordata; class Actinopteri; order Cyprinodontiformes; family Rivulidae; genus Cynodonichthys; species Cynodonichthys magdalenae. Next base: position 5,496,017 of record JARVJO010000305.1, read on the forward strand.
AAAAAAGTATTATTTGTTATTTGATTTGTTTCATTGTTTAAAGGAGACATATGCTTTTAAATTCGTCTTTTCAGTTGGGGTCTAATGCAATGCTTTGGTCTAAAATCCTCCTTATTGTAACTCCACAAGCCCCTCCTTCACCCCTTATCTGAGAAGTGTCTTAGATTAACTCATTTTGATGCTGTCTCTTTAAAATCCAAACAAGGTGCTTCTAGAATGATCTATGCTCTCATGGTTAATAGAAGGGTTTATGACTATAAAGCGGCGCAGAAACATTTTCTTTACAAATGAATTAAAAGATGTCAACAAGGGAGGACTTGTCCATTCAGCCTCAGACGTTGGAGCCAGAGTTTGACTCAGAGTCAGAGGAGAATGAAGATGACAAAATTGTAGTTGGTAAGTCCAGACCTTATTTGGCAATTTCATCACAAATAATGTGACGTAGTAACTCAGAAAACATCATAGAAAATAGAGAAAACTGATTGGGGTTGAAAAATATTTACTTTCATTTATTTACACAGATTAGTCTTGCTGAAACACAGGTGTCTCATTTGCAAGAGAGACCTGTTATACGTAAATAAAACAATAAAATTAAAACAACCGATAAAACACATTATTACAAAATGAACATATCGACAAAAGTGCTTCAAAGTAATTCTCACAAAAGCTTCCCAAACTTTAAAAGTAACCAAAATTAAAAAAACAACTCATATGACCCAAACAGAATCTAAAAATTTCTATGCAGCAGCAGGAGGAACTAAATTAAAATTTTCCTAATAACTTCTAGAGACTTTAAGTACACAACAAAATGCATTTAAAAACTAAAAAGTTGCTTTAGCATGATGTATCCCCTTAAAAAATTAGAGACTTTACAAAATATGTAAATAAAAAAAAGATTCATGAACATCTATTCACAAATAAGTTGTCTGGTTATTTTGTTTTGTCAAATAATTTAAAAAGCTTGTGCCTAAACATTGAGTATAGAACTCTTTAACCTTCACAAGTTCTCCTCAAGATAGTTTATAAGCAGTTGCTTTCAAAATATAAATAAAATATAATCTTGTTTTTTTTAATTTTTTTTATTTTATTCTTTTTTTTTTTTTTCGAACTCCTCATGTCAGTCAACATTCTTGGGTCCGACTCTCCACAAACTGTGAAATACTGCATGTGTTTTTTTTTTAAATTAGTTTTACAAATGATTTGCAACCTCTATACAAGAAAGGACAGCATTTAAATCCGCAAGAGTTTGAGTCAGTCTAAGTTTGAGCCCATGTGCTCATATTATGAGGTGAAAAACGTGTTAGAGTGACACTGTAGGAAGCTGGTCTGTTATAGTGGGGATGTTACTTTTGGTGTAAGAGTTTGTGTAAAGAGATTGTGAAAAGCTCTGATAATTCAGCGTGAGATAAATCTCAGAAAAGTTCAACTATGAATGTCAATGCCATTTCCCTTGAAGGGTTAGACACACAGCAGTTTGTGTGTGTGTGTGTATTTCATATTCATGTTATTAGATTTTTTTTCCTGTGCCTCCTTTCATGCATTTGTACTCAGGCTGTATGCATGTGAGTGATGAGTGCTGCAGTTCTTTGTTGTGGTCAGAAATCACAGAAGTTTTCAATTGACTTGACTCAATGTGCACCTCATTTTTGCTACAGCCCTTCTAATAACAGACTCACACACACACGCACACACACACACATAAACACACACACACCTCTTAGAGGTATAAAGAAAGGGACAAAGTGAAAAGGGGCAGAGAAAACCTTTACATCTTTTTAACTGAGTCTCATAAATCACAGACAGCAGCATGGCAGGATTATGTTGTCAAATAAAAAGTTGTGTGTGTATGTTCTGCTATATGTGCCTATTGTGGCTGTGTTGATGATGGGACATGTGGGGAGGCATTGACAAAGCTTGCAGAGCAGTTCTGTTGTTGCTGCAGAAAGGATTCCTAAATGCCCCTCATGAGGTGGTGACAGCTGAACAACTTAAAAAAGGTTCATTTGAAAAACTGAACAGGTGGATTAAAAGCTGAAACAGACGTTTAAAGCATTTACACTGAGGTAGAGGAGGGACAAATGTGTGTTTGTGAGTTTAAGAGAAGCTGCAGTTTGGTTTAGTTAATTTATCAAAAGGAGAAAAAAAAGAATGTTTGAAAATTATTTAGATAACAGTGCAGTGGGTGTATGTTTGGAGGCGAAGGAATGAAGACAGAACAAATAAGAGTGAGGGAGATAGAGGGGAGAAAGTCCATCACAGATCTCTAGTTGCAGCCCTCAATCAATTATTAACGCCATGCAGATTAGCAGCCGAGCCGACAAACGATGCAATGATGGCTGTCAGTTTCCTCCGCGCTGCCGCCTACCCGGGGAACGATGCAGAATGAGAAAACGGCAGAGGGAGAAAGAGCGAGGCAAAGAGCAGTGATGAGAGATGGATTGGGGAAAAAAAATGTTGGAGCAAAAACTTATTTGGTGGTTCATTTATTCTCCTGGTAGACAGAGATAGGAGTGACAATGTATGAGCATCCGAAGAGTGTGATGTGTTAATATTGAGACAGAGAGAAAATTAAGTAGTTAGGTCTTTCATAATTGGAGTACATTTTATCAAGAAGGAATATGGAGATAAATATTATGAAGAAATAGACTTTAGTCAGCTTAGTGGGGGGATTACAAACTCTATTGTATTTTTTAAACTCTTTGCTTGTTGTCCATTCAGTACTTTAATGTAAAATCAGCGAGCATCAATATTATTCATACAGACACATCTTCTAACCTTCTAACTGTGGATTTCTTTATTTTTAGATTTTAAAAGAAGTTGAATCATTGAAGCCCTTAATTAGTTGTGTTTGTCTGGTTTTAGCTAAACATTTTTGTAATCAAACAGTGAAACGCTACACTGCATTGTTTTGTAGGTATTGAATATTTTTTACACCAGTGAGTTCAAAAGAAAGTTTTAGTCATCCATGATAAAAATGAAGTAAAGTTTTTCTCTATATATTTACATGTCGAAACTTTAAATGTTTGGAGTTGCTTTTGTGCTTCACACGTTTTTTTTTTGTTTGTTTGTTTTTAAGTTCTGGGCCCTTTTTCATTTGTCTATTTAGCCATTTTAGTTAGGCAATGAAAACATTTCAAATTTGTGCAATTTTAGCCAATTAGATACCTTATATTGTACAAAATGGCTCATTAAGTTTATGTTCTTTTTTTTATATTAATGTTTTTCTATCTCAAGCCAAGTTAGTCCTCTAAAACTTTCAAAAAAACATTGTTTGTGTAGATTGGGGAATAATATGTTGCATACATTAAGTTTATCAGTGTAACATTTTTGTGTGTACAATTTTACATTACATAATGCCTTCTTGTGTAGCACTCTAAAAGACTCCATCCTCTAATACTGCATAAATGCCCCCCACCCACCATGCATCTGAATGGTGTACAACAAAAGTATATTTAAGATTAGATATTTTAATTAATGAAGTCTGATAGTGTCTTAATTTGAAATACAAAACAGGTGTGAGATTTGAACTGAGCGCAGCAGCTTCACATAAAATTATGCAACACGAGGGAGAGCAGATATGATTTTTAATATGCTAAGCGTTCTACGTTGTTTCTCTAAACATGAACTTCAACATTGAAAAAAAAAAAAAAAAGAAAAAAACCACAAGCCTAAACTGGGGATTTTTCTCCACCGTGCTTTGTCACAAGTAATTGTTGTACATGTCACCCCAACACCTAACTGTATCATCTCGTGTGAAGGTGATGTTTGCAAGTTTTGCTAAAACTTCTAGTATTAACAGAGAACCTAAAGTTGTGGTCTCTGAGTTGGAAAACAGCTTTCACCTGGGGCTCTGAAAGCAACCGGCGTTGTCAGGGGAAAATGATGATTCTGATGACGAAGCAGTTTGTTTGCTGAGGTGATGTAGACAGGGGAAAAGAGAGAGGGGGACTCAGTAAACGTAGGAAACAGGGGAGAGAGGAAAGCTTTAGGGAGAGAGATTGGCCTTAAAATGTACAATGGTAGATCTTTCAAGGGCACCACAGCTGGGATACCCTTGAGTAAGCACAATTAACCTATACGCCCATTGGTACTATACATAGCTTTCTACAGAGGTTAACATAAATAGTGTTGAGCATTGCTTTTTGAGAATGTTAGATCTCCCAGAATTCATAAATCATTCAATGTTACCTCAGGATGCGTTGACCCCGCAGGGACAGTCAAACAAATAACACTGAATACATGCCTTTTTATGACCCAGTATTACAGGATTATCTCTATTTACAGTATCTTTTAATGATGTTTGATCTAAAGGTTTGGTGGAGTAAATCAACATGTTTACCTGGAGTTACCGCCTGAGCTCAGGACAACCAGCAGACCAGTTTGTGTAGTTAAAAGTTTAACTTCCATTCCAATATTAATGATGTGTAGACCAATATTGAAATATCTATACCACCGATATCATAACTTTATGCTCTAGTATATAAACTATAATCAAAATATTGATACTTTGATACTTAAGTGGTTTCAGGTAATGTATTAACATGAACACAGTGGAAGGTAACTACCCTACTGAAATCTTGTCTAAATAAGCGCTTGGAGGGAACTACTTTTGTCTTTCGCCTGAGTAATGTGGTATTTCCCGTGGTAGCCATTTGAAGCTGCCTAAACACTTGCTGGTACAAAGCACCGCCTATTTGTACAAAGCTCCTCCCTGTAGCTGAATATTTGCTGAAGTGGAAGTGTCAGAAACTGTAGGAGGTTCTTAAAGAGACAGAGGCCATCTTCAAGGTGCTTATAGGCTATGATGCAAAGTCAAATTTAATTTTTTATATATATACTGTACAGCATTTTCATAACTAAATGTATAGTTACCTGATTGTGGTAAAGAACAGAACTATGTGCCTGGAAAATACAAAATTTCTAAATATTGACAGTGGCCATTGAAAACTCCAAATTGGTCCACTTTTATATGTACCTTCTTTACTTAAGAAAGTAAAATGTACTTCAGCTAGCAACATCTATTCTTAAAATATGTCAGAAAACTTGTGTTCTTGATAAAGAGTTGAAATTATTGTCTGTGTCACACACAAAAACCCTAAAACAACACAAGCAGCTGTACCTATAAATTTATTAAAATCTGGGCTGGAGATGCAAAACCTGGACCAGCTGCCGGTTCATCACAGAGACACGGCATGCTTTCATTTATTCCTTAAATCATCTTAAAATAATCAGACATTCATATTTTTGAACTGTGTGGAAGTAAAACAAAAAGTAGAGGTATGGACAAATTACACACAAAAGATCCTTAAAATCAACATTCAAACCAGATATGTATTTGTTGTAATGCAGCTGCGCTAACCACCGCAACATATGCTGATATATATTCTCATCATCAGCATAAAAATGTAAATGTATTCAGTGATGATAAATAATTTGGTCAAGGGCAGATATGTAGAGTGAAAACTACCAAAGGCTGAGGGCTGAACATTAATGTATACTTTAACCATAGGAACGATGAAGCTGAAAAGTTTTTACACATACCAGTTAACTTTGATGATCACTGGTATAAAAGGCTGCTCTCAGCTCAAGCAATAAAATCCATATAAATTTTGTTATTACAGAGCCATCAAACGAGCATTTTTAAATCTCTTAAGTGCAATTTTGGTTGAGTGACATCAATTAAAAGCAGGCTGGAGTTTGTTAGACAATTCAGAAGTCAATTAGAAATATTTAACAATTTAGAATAAAAATGTGATGTAAAATTTTTTCATTCTTATTTTGAAACACAGGAGTATATTTCATATTTGAGGTTGTGGTTTTGGCAGATTTAGAGCTCAGTGGGAAAAGATTTGTAGTAAACGAGTGATTAAAATGCTGGAGCCAAGGTTGGCGAGAGTTCCTTAAAAGCTTTGGTTGGCAGAGGGTCAAGAAAGCAAGTTGTAATGTTAGCTGGCATTTTTGATTTAATGCTGAATTAATGTCTGGTCCATTGAAATACCATGTATGTTTGGTCGAAAACATATGCAGTATTTGATCATTTTAAGGTTAAAGTCAATTAGTTGTGGCAGCCATCTTGATTTGAGTTGACTCAAAAAGTTAATCGGACCCCAGATGTCTACGCTGAAGATTTCATCAAAATGTGTTCAATTTGCTAACAATACAAACAAACACATCTGCAGGCAAAAGCTTTATAGCTTTGGTGGCAGGCAATAATTATGATCCATTAGGAATTTTATTTATCTGTGGCAATCGCTGAAGAAGGGAGCAGCTGACAGAAAAACAATATTAGGCGTAGGAGTTACTTGCTTTTACAGTTATATTTTTACTGTTTAGAATATGTAAGGTAGTTTTGGACATGTTGTTTTCACATTTTCACTAGTTTTATTATAAGAAAAATAACATAATGTCATAAAAAAACAGGGTGATCTCATTTTAAGACCAGGTAAGGACCAGATGATTTTTCTCCTGTGCCCAGACACATAAAACCTTTGAATTTCAAGTGGGTGTACTTTTTTGTTGCTATGACTGACGTTTGTATTTTTAAGTCCTCCGAGTCCAAGGGCAGAATGAATTAAGCATGGACTCCTGCAAGCTATGTGTGGGCTGAATTGAAAGAGAGAGAGAGAGAGAAAAAATAACAGATAAGGGTGTGTTGCTGGTTGAAAGGTGGTGAGAGCAACTTAAGGGTTGTTCTCCTTGCCCAAAGGCTTCTGAGCATGGAGAAGGTTTTAAGCTTGCCAGTAAGGAACACGGATTTGCAATTAACCAGAGTGCCACCAAGGAAAAATAAAAAGATGGAGAGTGTTGGAGGGGGGAACAAAAGAAGAAAATGTTCTAAAAATAAGATGTGTGGGCTCTGAACACCTGTCTGGTTGAAGTGGGCCCATATTTCCATGCAAAAGAGGATGTGGGGTTTAGGTGAGGGTATTCACACGTGTTGGTCTCTGTGTCCTTTTTTTTTTTTTGGAGAGGTGTTGGCAGACGGTTTGTTGCTGCACCAGTTTTTCTTTCTCTCTCCAGTTTGTTAAGCCAGGGCCCTGCCACCAGGGGCTGCCTGCTGCACCATCTGTGGCAGCAAAGTGCCCAAAATTCATTAGTGAAAAGAATAAGGGAGATGAAGAGCACATATCTACCGGGAGAGTGACACAGACAGGGAGAAAGGGACAGGAAGGAAGGAGCGGGGATCAAGAGGGCAGGAGCAGACAGGGCACCAGAAACCGCCATTTGAAGCTCTTTTTAATGAAACATGCATTTCAAAAGAATTTCGAAGAGCATGGTAACGAGAGAAAGGGAGAGAATTTGGAAGGCGACAGACTGAGAGCGTCGAAGTAGATTCGAGCTGGAATGCACTGAGAAAAAAAAACGTGTGAGGGGACAGATGATGCAGAGCAAAAGAGAAAAAAATGAGAGGAATGGAGTGAAGCAAATGGTGAAATGAGGCGTAGAAGAAGTGACAAAAGAGTTAGAACCTCGGGGGGACGGGAGCCAAAGAGGGGGTGACGATGACGAAACAGAGGAGGTGGAAGACTAACAGGGGGTCTCTGCGTGGCAGCGAGATGTTCTTTGTGCATGTCAGAGTTTGACTAAAGATCTGGATTTGTGTGACACATCTGTACTAAATCTCTAACATCGACATTCTGCCTGTCGCTGTTTTTATCTGGGGAGCTGTGTCTCTCACTCACTTTCCCTCCTTTTTTTCTCCATATATTCCCCCATATCTATTACCCCAGTTCTATTTTCATTTCTCCTATTTCTGTTTCAAACCATGCCAATGCATCTCTGCTTCTTTTGAATTATAATCCAAGAACAGATTACATGCAGTAAAGTTCATAAACCTAAGCTGCTCTGTTTTTTACAGTATTTCTCCTCTTCTTCTGCCACGTCCCCTACCTCCTATCTTCCTTCTCCTCCCCTACTAGCTCCTATATCATCATCTATCTGCGGCACTGACTCATGATTCCCACGAGGGCAGCGAGGTGACAGGGATGGTAGAGCTTTGTGGAACTCGTATGCTCAGATAAGCGACTGAATTAGACGTAGAGGATCAGCTGTGGCGTTGCAGAGGAGAGGAGATGAGCAACTACTTATGTGAGAAGATAAGAATTAAGGGAGGAGAGAGAAAAAATGAGCAGTAAAATACATTTGGAAGAAGGAAAAAAAAATAAAGGCAGGCTGGGTGGGAGGTAGTAGAGAAGATCGACAAAGTTATTTGAGGAGGTGTTGGGAACACAGATGGAGGAAGGAACTGAGTTTCAGCTGCTTCACTTGTTAAATTTTGTAATAATGGTGAAAAACTTACACTGAGTCACGCATTTTGTTCAATCATTCACACACCAGCTATACTGTCTTTGTTCAAAAGGAGGCAACGGCATAAAGAAGAAGATAAATTTCTGGATTTCCTCTCTTGTGTCAGATATTTATAAGTTTTCAGTTTGAGAAAGCATAAGAATTAATTAATATTAGACCTTAGAACCACAAAGTTTGTATGTTTGGATATGGAAATATGATAATACACAATATTTTTAAAGGTAGTCATTACCAAGTCATGATAACATATTGATAATTTGTGTGTAAGTAACATTTGTCACTGGTTCATATGTCAATCCCTTTGGATGTTTTTAATCTGTTCAATGAGTCTCAGGAGAACTTATTTCTAGCGGCAGAGTGGGTTGGAAGCTGTTTATTTGATGTTATTTATTGTTTTTTTAACGTTCTACAGGCTCTGACATGTTAAATAAATTTGAAACTGAGTTTTTGAAGAAATTTGTAAAACTTGAAAAAATCCATGAGATTGCTTTATACATCCATATACCTGCAAAATGAGGGACAATCTATAAAAGTTGACATGATTGCTGGTTGCCAACTTCCATTTTTTGTTTACCAACAAAAACAGCAGAAGTGACTAAAAATATGTCAAACAGTAAATTTACTGACCTAAGAAAATTTGCAGACATGCCTAAATGCCGAGCTCTTTATAGCTTTTTAACTTCCTGATCGATTCCAGATATTGTTAAAAAATGAATTGCATGTTCTTTCTTTCCCTTTTTTAATTTTTGTTGTATTTTTCGTGCAGTTAGCAGCAAATTCACTCATATTTTTACCGTCTTCTCTGAGATTCTACACTTGTGTAGTTCCACCATCTTTGTTTGCTTGTTGTTCAATCAAGCTCTGAATCTTTTTGGTTGGTTAAGCTGCTTTGTTTACATTAAGTGAGGACCTGTTTTTTGGAATTTTATTTATTATATGTTGAAAACATGAAGAGTAAATACATATGAACTGTGCCATTTGATATAGTTCACTTTAGCTTTTATTATTTTTGATTCCAGACTTTGCAGTGAGTACCTTTAGAACCACTAATATAGCTTTTGTTACAAAACTATTTAACACAAACCTAACTTTAATTAAAAAAAAACAACTAATATTTGCATTAGTTGCATTTGTCCAAATGTGTCAAGACAGTTATAAAGTAGGATGAGATCAGACAACACAGATACAAAAAGCATTCTAAGTTCTTTGTTATGCATTTGCAACAAAATAGAGCCGAGTTCAAATGCATGTGGTTTGTTTCAACTGAAGAGCAGATTTAATGTGTCTTGGGATAATATTTCTAATGCACCATACAACAGATAAAATGTACCGTGGAGCTCAAATAACACTACTAATGGTTCAGACATTATACAATAGATAGCAGACAAGTGGATGACCTGAACACAACCATGAAGTAACAAACAACCTTATTTAACCCTTAAACCTACACTGTGAACACTTACCAAAAGCCATAGATTACTAACTGAGTAAATGTGTTAATGCCAAGAGATCCAAAGTTTTATCATGTTTGGAGTTTTACCATTTTTACTAATGATTTTTAGATAAAACATAAATAAAGATGATCTGGCTGTTGTCTAAAATTTTCTTTAATAAAAGCAATGAAAGGCGTGTTCTTGTCCAACACGTTCTCACTACTATAAACACTCTGATTAATGTTGCAAGTACTTCACATAATGAGCTTGCAGGAGGCAGCAAAAGATGCTATAAATATGCTTTGGTCATTTAGTCAGTTCATAATTTGCTCATAAAAATTCAAGTGTTTTCTCAGTCCATAAATGAGACCCAGCTAGCGGGAACATTTTGGATGAAAGTTAAAAATCTGACATATAATGTTTTATAATTAAGCTGAGAGATGGTATTTTTTTTTTTACTGTCAGTGCTTCCCACATCTAATTTAGCTGCAGTCATATTTATCATTGGCAACCCCAATATGAATCCTTTTTTTCTTTTGTGTGATTTTTTTTTTTGTATCAAATTCAGTGCAGAAACACCATCAAGAAACACCGCCTTGGTGTGAATTTAATCAACATTTAACAGCTCTATTCACACATGGACAAAGTGTTTCCAGTATGTGGGAAAACTGACTCCAACATGTATTTTAACAACACATCTTCTCCTGGTATTGTCCAGCCACTACCAGCTCTTCTTTTCTAATGTGACTATTAGCTTTAGGATTAAAATACTAATATATGCTTAAATTAGATTTTTTTTTGATGATTTGTAAAGCTTGTTGTTTTTTTTGAGACACTAAGAAAATAAACATTAAAAATGAATTTCTTCTAGCTGGTTTTATGTATGTAAACGTGCCAAATGTAAATAAAAATTTGTTACAAAAGAAATTTAATGTGACAACTCATATTTTTGCTTCTAAAGTACAAATCTTCACCTGTACTTAAAAAAACAGCTTTGATAGAAGTAGATGAGCCAGATTTTGACAAAGTGGGTACACCAGAAAGACTAAATTACCTCTTTTTTTTGCAAAAGGACTCCAAGAACAAACTGAATATCACAGATTGATGATAAGTTGCATAAGTATAAAAAAAATCACACAAAATCACTTTTTCCTTGAAAATAACATAATGTCTCTCAGCATCTTCTCTTTGATCAAAAGTTTCTTTCAATCAGGGTCTGAATGTCCTGAGTCGTGCACAGTCACAGTTTTTTTTTTTTTTTTGTTTGTTTGTTTTTTTAGGTTTGTGTTGATTTTAATCTTTACACTTCAGACGCCTTGCAGGGAATAAACATCTGGCTAATGTTTTCTCGGGTCGTTTGCAGATGAAGTTGGTGCCTCTGCAGTATAGAGTGAGTAAAGATAATGAGACAGCTTGTAAAAGGGTTAGAAAATATGTGTTAAAAGCGATCTTGCCACGACACAGCCACTTGCCCCCGTGCTTAATACTAATAATAATAATTATCATGCAAATAAAGGAACCTGTCTATTAGTCTTTAGTGTTTTTATGTTAAACTGGGGCTATAAAGATGTTCCAGTATGTGACCATGCAACTTAAAGGGAGGATACTTTTCTCCATCAAAACATGTCTGATAATTTACAACATTTTTAGTAACGGACTTGATTTTTATTGTCTTCTCTACACTTTAGCTCTGCAATTTTCAAACATTCCTTGATGATTGTGCCTTCCAATAATCTTAAGAACACTTCGATTATCGTGATGCTTCTACAGATAATCTTACAAGATTACCGCTGTGTGTAAGACTCAGAATACATCGAGATGTCTTTTTGTTTTGTTTTATCTTGGTTAAAAATAGTCCACAAACTATGGCCTTTGCTTCTTCCTTGTCTGACATGTTGATTTACTCCAAAGTCACATTTGATCTTGAGAGGACTCGTGAGATTTCCTGTCTGACATCTGAATGTTCATGAGTAAAATCTGTTTGTGTGTGGTGTGTTTTTTCCATGTGGCTGTACACCACACAATGTATGACCAAATTTCTTATATCTATGATTTTTCCTACCATCATGGGTCTGTCAGTCTTTGAAAATCAACTGACAATTATAAAATCTTTCTGCGTGAACCAGGCATTAGATGTGTGTCTTATTACATATTCTTTGCATGGTGGTGCAGGAAGACAGCTGCATGTCTCGATGTTCCATATTGTTGAGTAAGAATTTTAAACCACCTGAAAAATAAGCAATTCCATTTTTTTTTGTTGTTTTTTTTCTCAACTGCAGTTATCATCATTTACAGCTGCACAATGACAGAGCAAATTAAAAGTGTGTGTATATTACACGGTGTAATGATTTTATGTGGGCGTCTGCATATGCAAAAGGTATTTCTTTAGTCAAAATCTAGTGTGTACTTGTGGCACAGCAGTCAAATTGTTTTGCTGCTCATTGACGTATCCAAGAAAGAAGAGCCAGAGATCATTTTCAGTGCTACACATAAAGGAGCATTAATCCAATTCAAACAGCTCCAAGGAGACGCTCTCTAATAACTTATGGTGGCATAAGAATCTGTTTATGTTTGTTACACTGCACTGAAAGATTAATAACCTCTAATGGGAGATATGCAACCCTTTATAGCTAGAAAACGCGATGAGAAAACACAAGAAACTGATGTGTAGAGATAAATGAAAGGCAAATTAGCCAGTGGCATTGTATTTAATTACACATTACTTCTATCGCAGCTTTAGTTATGCTCCTGATTTCCTCATATCCCTGGATAGCCCAAGGCTTCAGTAAAATAGCTTCATCAGGAACATGAGCCAGCTGATTCATAAGTGGCTCGGTCCACCAGGACTGACATAAACGCACAGCTTAGCTTTGCCCCAAGAAACTTGCTGTACGCTTGTTTCCATCCTAAACCAGCTATGACACATTAATTCACCTTTTACCTCACTGCTCATCCCTCTGTTTTTCATCCTGTCTTTTTCTGCTTGTCATACATGAGAACACTCTCAGTTTTGCTCAGCTGCAAAGGTTAAATGGCCTCCCTATTGACTGCTGCTTTCTGATGTGCTGGTCTCTCTAAAGAAATACCAAAGCACTATCACCCAGGATGAAAGAAGTGGCTGGAGGGTGAAAAGAGCAGCAGACATGTCTTTAAAGTCTGGAATATTTTTAACTCAGACGGCCTTTTTTTCTCATCAAGACGAGAGGTCAACCAGTAAACATGAACAAGAGTACAATCTTGTCAGGAGAATGTTGGCTTTTTTGCGACTGAGCAGCGGCAGCGGCGTGGCGGTCATGCCAAAAGCTAGCAGAGATGTCATCTGGCTCCCATCTGCTGTGAGACAAGGACAGAGAGAGGCAAAGAGGAAAAGCTTCAGGATGTGTTCAAGGAGAGGACACCCAGTGAACCAATCAGAACACAAAGAAATTTCACATCAAACAAGCTCCCCCCTAATTCACGGACTTGGGCTGGAGCTTGTGGTGCTGGTTTGTCCGCCACGTGCTCTCCAAGCCCAGCTGTAGCCAGACATAACTGGCACAGGGGCTACGTGCGCAGGATCCAGCTGTGACGAGCGCGGCAACAATGGCAAGCGCCGCTGCGATTCCAAATGCAAATGAGCCACTTCCACAGCTGTAAGGGTGACTGTGGGCACAGCCAAGCAAAAGTCTAACTGCACACAAACAGAGGGAAGTGTGCAAACACATGCACAGAAACACACACTCTCACTCGTATGCAGATTCAAAGGCAAGCTTGCGACAAACAGATTTCCACAAGCTTGCAAATACACATACTTGCATTAATTCTCACCCTGTCAATCACAGACACAAACTAAATGTACCGGTGCCAGAGACTTAGTGCACCACACCATGACTCCTTCCTTCCACAATTTGCCCCCTAGGTGCTTCCTCCTAAGCAGGTGTTAGCGGGTTTCTGTTCCCTCAGGTAACTCTGCTTGTTTTTTTGCAGCAAGTACTACTGCTGTGAATTATCCTGACAGCACCTTACTCCTAGTTTCTGGCCCTCACCTTCCTCTCCTGCCCCCAGACCATTTTCTGTCTCTTTAAGCGCACATCGCTCTGCACTCGGATCTCTTTGCCTTCATCCTTACGCTTTTACCAACTCCCTGTGGTGCAAGTAGTACCACCACAGGACAAACAGCCCAGTGGTCCAAAACACATTAGGACACACACACATGGGCTACGGACAAATGCTCACAAGACAAAAGCTCACAATTTGTTTGGATTTTTAAAACACCAAATGTATGGCAGAATTTCTCCCACATTCCTTATTTTGATTTCTCACCTTTTAACCTTCCACACCTTATTTTTCTACCAATATTCACTCAAGCAAAGCTGAGCAGCTACTATGTTAATGAGTGTTTTTAATCTCATACAATATGCTTCATCTGTAATGTGATTTATGCATGATGTATGATAATAATTTGCGATATAAATCTCATACGCTGTGATGCAGTTTGTGGCTAATAAAAAGTGTATACTTTGTGAGCTTTTGTCTTCTTTTTCATTGAACGTGTGAGTTTCTTTGTAAGCTTGTGTCAGAGACTCCACAGAAACACATGCATGCTGCGGTGAGCCAACACAATTAAAAATATTTGAACATATTTAAATTTGTGTACACAAAACAGCTGTAACCCATGTGCACAGTAACTTCTCACATTTCCATCCGTACACTGTTATCCCTGCATTGATTGAGCACAAAGTGAGCTGATATATAAAATTGTTGCTGCTCTGCTGTTGCCAAAATGTTTTGCTATTTGCAAAAGACACTGACAAAGGATGACTTTTTTTAGATTGCTCATTAGCATGGCTGTTTCAGACAGCGGCTAATTGCCCTCCATTCAGTTTGTACAATTAACTGGTCTTATTGCTCTGTTTGAGTATATTACATGTTTTGCATAGTTCTACAGAAATGTGTCATTATCAGAATGAAGTGAATGATGGTGGAATAATTAATAAGCCTTGTCGGTTGTGGTGCTATAATGCTTATGCATGCAAAAATCTGCAACAAAATCTGAATGAGATCTTTCATTCAGTCCCACAAAAACTCCAGGCTTTCTCTGAATTTGGTGAAAGTGTTTTCAGTGCCTTCCTGTTGGTCTCGGAGATGAAATTCATGGTTTCAGCCTTTCCACTCCAAGTTAATGTCCTTCTAAACAGCAGTGGAAGTAATTCTCCAGCTCTTGACAAACTTTGTTTTCTCATTAGGTCTACTTTTCAAATGTGTCATAAGTGACAATTGTCAGCTTTTGTTGCCTGGTCATCCATTTTCACAAACATGCTGCCCAAACACTCAAAGTTTTTCACGCCTCATTCCTTTTGACTCCACTTTACAGCCAGTGGTTCTATTGAAAATAACAGCACCCATGCTATTACACTTCTTTGTCTCCTGTCACTATCAGCGGGTAATTGTGGTTTTTATTGTACCCTCTTAGAAGCTCAAGTGTAAACTATAGGGTAAGCTTTTCTACTGTGCTTGAAGCTTAACTGAATGGCCAAAAATTGCGCCAGTTGTTTAGTCTCACAAACAAGAAAAAAATGAAAACGACAAAAAAAAAGAAACATGTCAAACAAAAAAAAAACTGTTTTAGAGTTTTGTATTTAAATGTGTTTATTTAATTTAATTCTACAAGCTAAGTGAATTTAAATTTTAGGTTAGTGACAAAAAAGTTTGGCTTTATGTTTTAAAGACAGTTATGTTTAATTATTTATGATTGTATGGCTCATGAAATCTGATAGAATTCTACAATTTATATTTCATTACATGTTGAAGGTCAACAATTTAACAACATGCCAGGTGAATAGGGACAATATTTTCTGTTGTAATAAATATTTAAGTGTCATACACAATGATTATGGGACCTATGTTCACAGTTTTTTTATAGTTTATTAAATAAGCAGCAACCTATTTTATATAAAAAGACAGCAACATGTTGTTACAAATCTTTGCACCCATTGTTTCTTTAAAAAGCTGTTTATTGTAAAACAAAAGTTATGATGAATGATTTTTTTCTTGCAATTTACATTGTTCAGCAGTCAATGAACCACCACACAATGCAAAAAGAAATTGGTTTCAAAGAAAAAGTACTTGCACAGAACAGAAACCAAACATCCATTAAAGAGAACAATTCTTTTTTTAAATAAGTGACCCCATGAGTTCTACAGTCTGATTTTGCAAAGAGTTATTGTTTGTTTTAAGAAAATTTGCCCTTCAGGGGTTATAAAATTAACTAACCCAGTGTTATTGAATAAACGCTGCCAGAAAATAACAATCGTATTATTAGTATTTTGCTTCTCTCTCTCTCTTTTTAATTTTGGCATTATTTCATTGCTCTAACATTATTCACAGAAGTCCCGAGGTAACACCAACAAACTATCTACAAGTTCTGGTCTCATTAAAAAAACATTGCTGCTCCAAAGTAAATGCAGTCATTTGAGGTGGATTTGAGGAAATAAACAACATAAATAAGTGTTAGGTTCTGATTAGTAAAGCATCTATAAAGGTATCACACTGGGCTGGGGTTTGTTGGTAATGTTAGTTAGAAAAATCTATTCATTTAATTTAAAAAAACAAAACACATTACATACAACAAAACAAAACAAATAAAATAAAATGAAAGGTAGCAGAAGAAGAAAAAAATCTTATATCTGCCCCTATTTTCATTAAATTTCAAACAATAATAATTAAATAATAAAACAAAACAAAAAAGTCAACTCCTCAAACATTGATTCTTACAAATATAAATTAAATAATTACATATTTCTTTAACAATTTGACTTTGATAATTTTTTTAAACAAATTAATTGAATCAATACTTTTATAATAATTTTCTATATTATTCTATAGTCTTATTCTTTTGACCAAAGAGCTTCTGTCCTTCAAATTTGTTCGGATTTTTGGCTTTACAAACATTTCCAGTTCCTTCAATAATAGCAGCTCTACCTCTTAACAAAATGTGATTGAATGCAGTAAAATGTAACACATATTTATGAGCCTTATACATAACCTGCAGAATATTATAATCAACCAACTCATAAAACTTTAATAATTTCAAATGATGAAATAATATATTAGATGGATGATAGTAATGTTTTTTTGTGATAATTCTTATAGCTTTTTTCTGTAAAATAAAAATAGGATTAGTAATAGTTTTACATGCATTTCCCCAGACTTCTATACAATAAATCAAATGTGGAACAATTATTGCATTATATAATATAAATAATGCTTTATCATTAAATAGCTCCTTTACTTTATACAGTACTGCAATAGATTTAGCCATTTTTGTTCTTAAGTAATTTACATGAGGTTTCCATGTCAATTTTCCATCAATGATGACACAAAAACTTCACCTCATTGACTCGACAGATCTCAACACCCAAAATGTTAGTGTTTTGCAACATTCACAGGGTTCTCAATTTTATTACATAATTTGAGGCACGAACTCGTGTCACAACTTTTCTGTCAAAATCATCACAAAATTGTTGCAGGTGTCTACAACTTGTCTCAAACCCACTTTAATTGTGTACCTTCAGAAGATCAGCTCTGACAGAAAACATCTGAGGCAAATGCACAGTTCTAAAAACCTGCTAATAATTAATTATGCTTTAAGAATAAGTCCGAATATGCCTTTTATAATTTTAAATATATGTGGGGTAGCTGCAGTGGGCACAAACCGATTCGAGGCAGGACTGATGTTTGCAGAGGTTGGGAAACAAAATACTGTGTGTGGCCTAGAATGAAGTTTAGCAAGTCGTGCACATGAAGAAAAGGCTGTGATTTTCAAAAACTGGCTGCTCAAAATGAAGGCTCAAGGCTCGACGGTCGCCTTGTCACAAAAAAAGTCATAATTTTCACACAATTTTGAGTCAGCAACTACTCTCCCAGCAGTGGCTTCTCAGTGAGATGGCGCCTTGAGGTTGAATGGAAAGGAAAAACTATTTCCACTAAACTTGCTTTAGTAGGTTGATTACATTAAGTCAATTTAAACTTTCCATTAAAGAGACACATATATAACGCTATGCTCGAACAATAAAAAGGTGTAAAAGTTACCAAAAAACTACATGAATAGGTAAACTAAAAATAACCCTGCACTCTAAACTGACAGATGTGTTCTCTCTGAGCTACAGAAAGCATTGTGCTGCTGTTTGGCTTCATGTGTAGCAGGTACTATATACTTTTTGTTGCCTTTAAAGACTGTT
The DNA here is from genome assembly GCA_031762555.1 of Cynodonichthys magdalenae. Taxonomy (NCBI): domain Eukaryota; kingdom Metazoa; phylum Chordata; class Actinopteri; order Cyprinodontiformes; family Rivulidae; genus Cynodonichthys; species Cynodonichthys magdalenae. The sequence continues at coordinate 5,513,976 of JARVJO010000305.1, forward strand.
ATTGTCAGAGGAGGTCTGATGTAGAGCTTCTTGGTGTGTATCAGTATTTTTAGGTTTCTCCTTTAAAGCAGTGACAACACTACAACACAAATCTGTCAAATTACCGGTGCACGGGGTGTATTTAAGGGAGTCTACAGGGCCTTGTGTAAAGCAGGCAGGCGCGTGTGTGAGAGTGTACTCACTGGGAAAGGAAGTAACAGTTTAACTACTGTATTGATTTCATGAGTGCTAAGGGGTTTAGATGTCAGTCCGAGGAAAATAGGGGGTAAAAAGAAAGCGGTGCGGGGCTCGTCCCCGGTTTTAGCACGCTCGTTTTTTCTTCCTTAGCCAAGCTTGATTCAGTGGTAAAGATCTGTAGCTGCCTATTGAAGTTGTACAACTGCTGCATTGAGTACTATATGGCTCTGTGCACTCTGCAGTCTTCTATTGATTGATGTGTGAAGAGGGATTAGTAGATGGGAGGGAGGGAAAGAAGGGGATGCCAGGTTGGAGGAGGCAACCCGAGGCAGAATTGTGGATGCAGCATCTGTACAACAAAAAGGGACCAATGTCACATCTTTAGTAAAGGTGAATTAATCACCAGTGGCTGATGCATTTCTATACATGCTGATTCTTTTCCTTGTGGTTCTGCGATGAATCGATGATTGTTTGTGTGTCAGATTTTGACAGACAAAATGACCTTGAACAATGAGCAGTTAGAGTCCAATGATGCACTTACAGTGTTAAAATAGGCTGCAATGACAACAACAAAAAAAATACTTGTTGCAAACATTTCACTAAATTTCTCAAATGGGAAAGTCATCTTTAGTGTAAGAGGAGGGAAAAAACTGACATTACCAGACAGACTCAAAACAATTCATTCACCCTGACTTCTTTGACATTTCTTAGATTTCCTGTCAAGTGGAATCCTGCCGACATCCATTTTGCTTCACCGGCAATTGTGAAAAGCAAGCGACCCGCATATCCATCTTGTTGAGCTGTTTGAGCGAGATATCCAGGTGGTTTCTTGCCGCTTGCCCATCACTCTCTTCCTGCTCTCCTGTTGCTTTGTCCCTGACAGGTGGTGCTGAGGGTGGAAGCAGCCAGGAGGGGAGTCTGGGATTTCATACGTTGGGGAAGAGAGGCGCTGAGCGAAAAGGGGAGTGAGGAGGAAGAGGAAGGAAAAAATGAGGGCAGGAGGAGAGGTGGACATGGGGTTGGATTTGGGCCGTTCAGAGTTAATGGGATCAGACGTGGAAGAGAAAGGGATATCTGTGCCTGTTAATGTTTAATCCCTCATCCCCAACCCCCTGTCTCCTGCCTGCGGCTCCGGCATCTGATAATCCTTGGGCTGCCTCTCTTCATCATCAAGGTGTCGAAGGGAAGGGCCCCTGTAAATATTTAATTGGCTGCAGTATGCTTGTGTTAATTATGCGGGTGTGTCTCTCTTTGATTTGCTATCAACTCGAGTGTCTTTTCTTCATACTGACTACACTCCTTTGCTCTTTTCCTTATTACTACACAACTATTATCCCCTAACAGTACCACTAAACTACCTCTGCTGCAGGTATAACTACACCTTGTAATTCCATACTCCATTACAGCTTTTCCTCATTCTCTGTGACTTTCCCATTCAGGACCTCACCTCACCCTCGTTATCTATCCTCACCTTTCTCTTCCACCTTGCACCGCTCTTCTTCTCCTTTTAATTTCTAAATCACAGCTGCCCCCCATTCAAACGGATTACTGTTATGGGTTTCATTATAGCCTCCGCGTCTTATCCGCCTTGACGCCAATCATGCTTTCTGAAGTAGCTTTCCCTTCTCTGTGTTTATTTGATCGTCAAGGGCAATGCGAAATAGATGCACAGTACAAAGACAGCCTTTCAAGGACTATGCGAGCTAAAGTTGTACAGCTCAATAGAGCCCTACTCATAAGTGTCTGCTTGTAGAGAGTGCAATTACAAACAGGCGCATGTAAAAGTCAAGAGAATACAAATCACATAATAGATGTCTGGTGGGTGCAGAGCAAGCAGCCTTGCAACGTTTTACCAGACAAAAGACAAAGTGTACTTCTAAGACAAAAACATTAGACTGCGAGTAGTCTGCGTGTACGTCTTGGCCACCGACAGATAAAACATTATTCTCATTATTCGGCTTTCTGCTTTAGCTGTGTGTACAACAACACAATTGAGCAGCCAGCAAAAGACTCACCGTGCAGCTGTGCAGGTGAGTAATAGCATGTTTCCCTGCATGCAATCTCTCTGACAAATCCATAACATTTTTTTTCATTCATAATGTCAAATCTAGGCTAGAGGCTCAAAAATTTGTGCAGACAGAGGTTGTTTGAACAGCTTTTATATGTGTTTGTATGATGTAAAGGTGGGGATTCCATTTGTGTGTAAAGCTGGTCACAGCAAGAACAAGAGATACCAGTAATCAGACTGTATCTGCTGTAGACAGCAGTGAGCTGGGAAATTCAATATGCTGGTGGTCACCAACATGAAGGGCTGCTACAGCGTTCAACACCGACATTCTCCAGCTCTGTTCTACACCGTTATTTATTATCCATACTCATGTAGGCTCATTCGGTTTCATTCCCCTGGTTGTTTTAGAGTATTAAAATTGTAAAAAAAACAGCGATTTGTTGTGTGTGTTTCCATATTTAGAGTGTAGTTGATAGTTTAAGCTTCCCTATTGGCAAGCATCCTCCTTTCTGGAGTGTCAGTGGCCAAGGCTCCTGATTCATCCTGGTGGGTGCAGTTCCGCCTGTGTGCCAAACCCAGAAGGAAGCAGTGCGAATGAGATTCTGAGGCAATGATCAATATGACTGAAACATACCCAGAAACTGAAAATGACTGGTAAAAGGTGATGGTTTTGGTCATGCAACTGAACACGTCCCTTATTGGCCATATTATTGTTTTATAGATGAACGTTTTAATTTGCTGGCAGTGTTTGTTTAAAGGGGACTTATCATGCAAAGTCCACATTTTTAGCTGTTAAATGTATTTTGTTGTGAACTTGGAGTCTCTAGGAATGTAGAAAAGTTTAATTTACTGTAGTTTCTCCTGGTGCTGCTGATATTCTTTTTTAACCATATTTTTCAACCTGTTCAGTTATCTCTATTTTCTATGACGTTTTCTGAACTATTACGTCAAATTATTTGCAACGGAACTGCCAATTAAGGTCTTACCAACTACAATTTGATCCTCTTCAGTCTCCTCTGTCTCTGTCTTCAAGTCTATCCTTGTTGACATATTTTATTTAATTTGTAAATAACAAAGATTCAGCACTCATTAGTTGAACCCCCCCAACCAACTAGATTGGACCACTCTGAAAGCTGGAGGGGAGTGTGGTGCAAAGTGCCTCATTTGGATTTAAAGAGACAGCCTCAAAATGAGTTGATCTAAGACACACCTCAGAAAAGGGGTTGAATAAGAGCTTGTGGAGTTACAATAAGGAGGAATTCAGAGCAAAGCGTTGCAGTTCCACATTTAGACCCCAACTGAATGATTTAAATGTGAAAGAGAAGGATTTAAAAGCATCATATGTCTACTTTAAATACACTATTATTTAATATTTATTCATAAAAACATCTTCAAGTATTTTAATCTTTTACACCCCAAGCTTTCATGAGTTACAAAAAAGTTGAATAATTTTCTAAAAAATGTTTTGAGTTTTATACAATTTTTAATATGTAAAGTAAAAAAACTCACACACATTCATCAAATGATTTAAAACTCCAGATTATGGCATGAAAATATAAAAATAATTAAATTGTTGCAAAACATCAGGCAGATGGAGGACCCTAATGCAGAACAGGTGGGTAGATTAACTCGAAACTTTAATTCCACAAGAGAAGGAAACTAAAAATACTGCAGTGGCAGGAAAAAGTAGTAAAGGCAAAAAACAACTAAAGGGCAAGAAAATGAAAAAAAATATACAATATGATGGAACCCATAAAAAACTATATAATTTAACAATGCTAACATTGGAAAACAATAATCTGAGGGAAAAACTGAGCCAGGTGTTTATATATCAGTGAGATTACCTTTTTTTGTATCTGTTCAAACATTTTTTTTGCCAATTGCAGCTCATGGAACAGTATGTTTTAAGTATTTTTGGAATCTTTTATGTTTATTGTTGCAGAAAATCCCTTCATTTCTTGCAGTTTGTAGCATTGCTTACATGCTTTTTTTTACTGGCTTGTGTGTGATTTGTCCAGTGATCCAGCTGGAAAGACGTAGTGTGTGCCGAATGTGTTGGCCTGGTTATCACGTTATGCATGACCTGAGAGTGGAGACTCGGTGATACAGGTTTTAGAATGCAAGGTGCCAATCTTGCTGTGAAGACGGGAATTGAGTAGGGAAATGGGAGTACCTCCCTTCTGGTTTGTATCCTTCGCAATGTTGTTTGCAACATTCAGTATACGCATACATCATTCGTTCTATCAAAACAGGTTTGTGTGTGTGTGTGTGTGCGTGTGTGTGTACCCCCATGTTGCATTATATAATAGAGAGCATCTTCTCTTTATGTGTGTGCCTGTAATTGCATATGCGGGGTGTATTTATGACAGCATGTCACATATATACACACACACACAAGCCCCAAGCCCTGGAACTGAATTAAATTAACCCAAATAAAGCCTGGTGGTGGAGCACAGAACAGCTAAAAGCCTGAGCTGCAAACTGAGAAAAGGACAGGAAGCACGAGTGTAGTAAAGCAATGCAACATTATTCCGGGGCTAATAAAAGAAAAAAACAAACATATAAACAAAAGCTTGTGAGAGTTTTTCCAACACTGGGCGCAGCAGCTAATGTGGCGTGCCCCTCCTTTAAGGGTTTCAGGGATGAAGCCAGTTCTCAGATCTTTGGCCGGCCTAGATAGCAGCAGCAGCAGCAGTGGCGGCGGTGGCAGCAGCACCCATTAATGCGATTACAGCTTTTAGTCAGAGATTTTCAGGGCCAATTTTCTTCTGAGGCGTCATTAGTTTGTCCTCTTTTCTTTTTCCTCTTTTTGTATGTCGGCAAACAAACGTACACATTTACGCCCATGCATCTGTCAAGAGTATGCAGTGAAGCGTTCAAAAATTCTTATACGCAGGAATCGGAAAACATCTGTCTCATCCATAAAGTAAAGTCGAACCCAGTTTATATGCACAAAGGAGACATTAAATCTCAGTATGTCAGTGGTGACATGAGCAAAGGTAAAAGAAAAAATATCTTTCAAGTTGGTTGATTTTTGGTCCAAATTACCACCCTTCCTCCTTACACCTGACCTGTGCACACACACTCATACAAAAAAAACCATAGCAACAAAATTATTGTTACTTAGCACTCCTGTGTTTATAACTATTTTGTCATGGAGGGTATCTGTTGTGGCTTTCTTTTTGTTGTAAAGTAGAGTTATCGAGCTTCTGCAAAGAAAAGGAAAGCACGATAACAGGCTCGGTTAGTCTTTGCCTAAGAAATGCAAAGTTTTGTGTGTGTGTGTAGTTGGCAGGACTTTTTGCATTTTAAGACCCTTTTGATTAGTGATGCATGATGTGGATTATAAAATGGAAGCTTCTCTCATTATTCTTTGCAATCAAATCGTGATTCCTCTAAAGACCCTTCTCTAATTTAAAACCCACATTTCTCATCTACTTAGTGGCGTATTGCCATCACTTTTGGCTTTCATCTCCTCACAGGTTCTCATATGCCGTGCTTAACATGCCTCTGACTTCGCACATCTGCTTAACAAACCTTGAGGTGCTTCTCAGCACCTCAGCGCAGCAGCTTCATTTCATAAAGTCACCATTTATTAAACCTCAAGGCCAGGCATCAGCAAAAGCCCATTGAGATATTGAGGTCATCCTGCAGGAGGAGGGAAGAAAAGATTATCAGACTTAGGGAAGAAGCTGGGGTTGTATCTGGTGTCATGTTGTGTTTCAAGAGAGGTAAGATGAAAAAAGCCACCTGTCCCAATGGAACAGCCTACTTTAGTATGCAATATCACCAATAAATTTGGTGCTCATTGCTTTCAATCCAACTGTTTTTTACAAAAAGTGAACCCCAACTATTTAACTTTTTTTTTCTAAAACTAAGCATGGCAGACACTCGCAGATGCCAAGTTTGTTTTTCCCCTTCAGCTAATGGTTCTCAGAATGTTTGTTCTTGTGTGAGATTGTGATACAGTATGTGTTTGTGCGTTTGTACTCTTCAGTTCTGTGTGTGTGTGTATTGGTAGGCAGGATGAGCATCCCTTCTGTTACCGTTGCTGTCCCTTCATTTCACGCTCCGGCAGCTCCGTGTGAATCCTCTTCCCTTGGCTCATTATCAGTGCTGTTCAATGAAAGCGCATCCCACCAGAATGCAGGCTAAAACCGAATTATTATTCCAGTATGGGGGTCAGTGCAGACGTTGTGGCTCTTTTGTTTTGTATATTTATTATTTTTCGCTTAAGAAATGAGTAAGCAGAATGCAGGACACATCCCTGCCGCAAATTACTTGTTGAGGTAGTAGATCTTCAAGCACCTGAGCTGAGATTGATGAGCACCAGTGGAGCGTCTAGTGTTCGTTATTGGATGCTCATTGCGCTCTTCTCTCATTTCTCTCGACAGGGTCCAGTGTGCACGGAGCAGAATTCGGACTCCTGCCGGACAATATTACAGTGTTGGAAGGCGAAAGTGTCATTTTGAGGTAACCCTTAAATTTTTACATCTGCACTAACTGATTATAAAATGAAAAACATGTTTGCCCTTCCACCACCTGTCAGGCAGGTTTAATTACCAGTTTTGTATTTCATAACGTCCCACAATGAGCCATACTTTTTCACCTTTGTCTTGGCTAATTTAATGATAACAACTCTAGAGTCATACAGACTTTGAGAAATAACCTTGTCTCAGATGTAACAACAGAGCTGGTCAGCTCAGTGGGTGGATCTCCTCTCTATCTAGCCACACCTACCTAACTGTGAGTGATAAAGTAGAAATCACAGCTTTTGCTGGCTCCCAACCAAGCAACAAAAAGGCCAACTTGCTTCTTTTTTCTCCTACATGCAACATGGCCCGGCAGTACACTCAGCACAGCAAGAAAAAAGTCCAAGTCAACACTTCTGGCATCACCTTTAAGCCTATAAACCTCTGCAACAAATATGAGCAAATTTTGTTTTGTTTTGTTTTTTAGTCTCTTTTTATTCTGAAGCCAAGAACAAATGTGTCAATAGTTGTCAGCATCAGCAAGTCTCTATCCAAGCTGGAAATCAAAGAACCAGAATCCATATTGTCATCAAGACGTGTAGCCTGAAGCTGTGTTATTGATGCTGCAGAGTTGTGATTTATTTAGCACTTTAAAGCCACATAAGCCCAGACTTATAGATGATTAAAACTATTTCCTTAATCTGACTTTTTTATTTCTCATTACAATGTCATGATAAGATGCTTTGTAGCAACACTGCATTACTTCTATTCAGGACCAGCCCGTTGCATCGGCAGTATAGGCAAATGCTAAGGACCCTGTCTATCTGGGGGGGCACCACAAATGGGGAACGAAAAAAAAAAGTTACAAATTTTTATCAGGTTATAGTTGATTTAGTCTGTAGAATAATCATAGTTTACACAGGTTTGTGAAGGTAACTTGTTCTGTGGACTTCTCAGCTGCTTTGTTACATGAGGTTATATAGAGCAGAGGATATTTCAAAGCATCATATGATGCATTCCAGACTAACTACTGGTGCTCAGTGTGTAAATAGAAAACAAAATAAAGATAATGGAAGTTTCATTTATGATAAATTAAGATTAAGGTGTTATGACCCAGGGACTGAGTTCCAAAATGCAACCAAACACCAGGAAAGGTTTAAACAATTTATTATTAAATGTGCTGCAGGAAAGGTTCTGGTGAGTCTCTGATCGCAGGACGGGGTCCTCTAAGCAGAAGAGAGAAGAGTTAGTGACAGCATAGGAACTTGGGACTGTGAGTAGAAAACAAATAGTCACTAACCTACTAATGAGTGGGGATGCCTGTGGGAAAATCCAAACAGACTTATGATAGGTCCCCTGGCGTCTTCTGGTGACGTCACCGTAACAATCCGGAAGCAGACGGAATCCG
>JARVJO010000305.1:5522140-5533521 GCA_031762555.1 Cynodonichthys magdalenae
GACATGATGATAATTGCTTGGCGTGGGCGTGACTGGGCGTGAATTGTGGCATGTGGAGAGGAGAATGAATCATGACATAAGGTCAGGTTTTCAGTTTTCTACCTTCATAAAATACTGATTTTATGTTGTTTTATTAATCCCAAAGATTTCGTAAAATGCTCTTAAAATGGCTGGGAAATTTATAGTTTTGAATAGATCTTTTACTAAATTTTCCAGGGAAGTGTACCCCTGGACCCCCCTAGAACTGCTTCATTCCACAGCTGCTGGTTAACATGAACAGGTGTTCCTCATTGCTGTCAGCATATGTTGGCAGATATGAAATAAATTATATTAACTATTTTAATTAGGCAACCTGGTTTCTAAAGAGAAAAAATAATATAAAAGACAAAACTATTTTATTTGGTATGTGAATGTATGTTAATTGGCAGTGAGATTTGGAAAATTGCATGGGGCACCACCAAAAATCTTGCCTGGGATCCCAAATTGGCCAACCCTGCTCTTATTTGTAAATGTAAATTGTAGTTGCTCAGATAAATATCATTTACTTAAAAGGTTAATTTACGATAACGCAAATTTTAAATAAAATGCGTGGTCTGTGTTGGTCAGTGCGCAGCTGTCAAACAAAAGCTCCATAAATAAACTTCATTTAAATATAAAACCACTATTACCCAAGTGGCAGAACTATATTTTTAATGAGACAATGCTGTTGTGTTGGCTTTGATGTGGGCCATTAAGATGAAGCCCATTTCATGTTATTATGATGCTTATTTCCTCTGGGCATGCAGTACTGGAGCAACGGCATCAGTGCATAAGTGATTAAATTTAAAAATAGATTATTAGACCGTACGTACACAGATAATCATTTTTTTTAATGTAGGGAATTCTCACTAGATTGTTTCTTTCTGTTACTCTTAACTATAACCAGACAACTGCTCCTAATCAATACAATAATGTGTTTTGCTTTGGACTACTGTGGACCTTTACATCGGTGCTTTAAAGACATCCAGGCTCACTTGGATTGTGTTTTTGTGTGCTGTTGAGTCACTGTTACTGACTTGGCAAATGATTCCCCTCAGAGATATTTATCCAGGTCATATCCGTTAAACATGAGGATTCAAAAGCATCTCGTCTTAATAGTTGAAGCCGGTTAAGGACATCTAGTGGCCAAGTCAAGCACTAGATGTCACACCTTAGGCAGACATTTCTTGTCTTCTTTTGAGTCAGAGCAAAACAAAAGTAAATTACAGTGTTTCAGCACACCATGGTGTTTTAGTTTTCATTGTTTGACAGATTTTTCAATTTGTTGCTAACTATAATTTACGTACAAGCAGCCAGACTAGAATTGCAGGCCAAATTCATTTTCAAAGTTTGCTTGCAGACAAAGCAATTTACCAAGCTGTGAAAAATGGTATATGACCACTTTTCATTCAGCACGTTGTTGCTCACAAGCTGTTTCCTTGTTTGACCGAGTTCAGCCGAATGTGTTATGACTCGACCCACTTTCTCCAGCCGTGTAACAGGAATCGACACATAAAAAAGTTTGCTTGACTTCATTACCCAAGGGTTTGCCGACAAATAAACAAGAAGACAGCGAAAAGTTTGCTCGGAGAGACGGAGAAATGCAGATTCAGCACAGAGGGTCACTGAATGGCTTGATGAGAATGATAATGAGGCAAATCATGTGCTGTTGCCTTTGCAGTCACAGCATTTTGTTCTAAATGAACAGAGAGCCTCACTAATTCTTATCAAAAACACCAACAGGGGGAATATTTTTAGAATAATAAAGGTCTGTTCCTTCTCTGAGCTTGAATATTTTTGTGTAAAAGGTTTTTAAAATGCTAGTTGAAATGCTGACTTCCCTTCTCATATCCAGAGGTGGGAAGAAACTAGTTACGTTACATTTACTTGAATAACTTTTTTGGAAAAAATGTACTTTTAGAAATAGTTTTACTTAAATAATATTATGAAGTATTGCTAAAATTCATAAATACTTTACCCATTTTTAGAAACAGGTATAAACGGTGGACAATACTCTTCCACATTTCAAATAAAAATTCATGTCTAACAAGTAAAACACATGAACCAAATGTTTTATAGCCCTTATTACTGACAAACACCATCTTTTGAAAGTATCCAGTGTGCTCTTGTTTGAGATTTTTTGTAATTTTCTTCCTCCCAAAGCACTCTGCTTTGTGAGATTTTCTGGCCGTCTTACACAAACTCTTCCTTTGAGATCAGTTTGCAAATTTTTAGTGACATTTTGACAGATGAACTGTGAGAGCCATGGCTAAATCTCCATCTTCTGCTTCTTTTAGAAGTTTCTAAAATATTTTCAGATGTGCTAACATTCACCATCTTTTTGTAGAAGCCATTTGTCATTTTATCTTTATATTATTCAAACAGACTTTCTTGCTCATTATGATTTGCATTTATTCTTATTTCCTCTATTGCTGCTGATACTACAAACAGCAGTGGAAATGTTGAACCCTCCTCTTGCTAAACCATTTGAGATATGGACTTTTGGTGACATTCTACAGGTTATTTTACTACATATTTTTGGTTACTGTGATCAAAAATCTTTTTAAACTTAACTCCACAGTACACCTTTTCAAAATGCATAATATTTGAAGCTTAAGTTTGCCAAAGTCTCTTATGACTCCTCTGCTGAAATACAAAATACAACCCAGTACGTACCAGTTATGTAATGGTACTTTCTTGGTTCCTATGTGGTACTCACAGGGTATGTAAATACCTGGCACTTTCCTGGTACAGGGGAACAAGTTATTTAATAAAATACAGTCTACGTCCGTAGGAACCAAGTACATAATTAGCATGAGTCAGGCAAGCATTATGTATATGTTTAACACATCACTCTATTTCCATAAATTGACATTCTTAGATACATTGTGAAAAGAAGAAAAAATGTACCAGAAACATGTTGTCTTCTTATAGCCTCCTGCTTTTTGGCTTTATTTTATCAATCATTTTAATTTCAGAGAAACTGCTTTGATGATTTGATGGCTAGTGGTGGTTAGAACAAGGTTTTGAAGAGTGTATTTAAAGCTTTGGCACTTGCGATAATTAATCATTTTTAATAACTGTGCAGAGGCCACATAGATCCAACAAGTAAATAAAGATCAAAGACAGAGTAAAAATTGCCCGGGAGTTCAAAATCCTTGAGATGCACAGAGTTTTGAAAGATGATCCCATTTAAAATAGCTAAATAAAGATATATGGTGCAACTTAATGTTTCATATTTATCTAAATGTAGTTAAATTGACCAGAAATGTTTACCTTTTTGACAAAAAATAACTCTTTGTTGAATATTACCCATCCCTTAATGATGTCCTGGAAAACCATGTATTAGCTTATAAAGTAAAACAGTCAATTTCACCTGTTAAATACTTTCTGTCTTCTCACAGATGTCGGATCGACGAGCAGGTGACCCACAAAGCCTGGCTGAACCGCTCTAATATCCTTTTCACTGGAACAGATAGGTGGTCGCTGGACAGGCGCGTGACGCTGCTCAGCAGCAACAACAGTGATTTCTCCATTCACATTGAGAAGGTGCAAATCACAGATGAGGGACCCTACACCTGCACCTTCCAGGCCAATAACAAACCCCGCATCGCCCACGTCTACCTCATCGTTCAAGGTCAGCCGCTGTGTAGAGACAGAACTGCACTTTTAATAAAGCTGCCTATTCCAGTCTGTGGTTTTAAATTATTAGCTGTACGTTTCCAGAGAGAGTAAATTTGATTGCCTTAAGGCTGCGTCACACTGCAAGATTTTAAAACAGTCGGATGATTTTCATGGACAAAAGTTTACTGAAGTCACAAGTAGGCTACATAAACAACAGAGACCTTTCACCAGAACCACAACCACACAGGAGTCTGAACACAAGGTGTCTAATGCCGAAATATGTTAAGTTACTGCACTGCATGTTGCTTTAATAAACCCACACACATATATATGTAAACATATACATTTACATTTACATTTGGGTAAATGAGCGGCACTATGTGGCCCTCTGATAGTCCCAACAAAGATTTGTGGCCCCTACCATCATTTAAGTTGCCCATCCCTGACTCACAGTATTGTGCAAAAGTTTTTAACCTTTACTGGTTTCTTTAGATTTTCGTATTAAGGAGTAATCTTTTAAAGTGATCTTGATCAATAGTTTTTCAGACCGCTGAAGGTTGTTTAAAGTTATTTTTTTAGACTGGCTGATTCTACCATCATTTTCTGTCCAACTGGTGTGCCTGATAGCATTACATGTTTGAAGTTTGTGCTTCAGAAAACTAGGAAAGTGAACAAGAAAGGGACAAAAATGCCATGCCTGAAAACAACAGATAAACAGTCATATTTTTGAAATTGAAAAAAAAAAAAAAAACATTTAGCAGACTGACTCGACTTGAGGGATGCATCATTCTTTGGTTAATCATCAACTCTTTGCAACGTTTTCAGCCAATAGCACTTTGAGAATCGCTTTGTTTCTGCCAAAATACTATACTGCCAAAATACTTGGTTATTTTTTTATATTCTTTATAGATTCAACCAAAGAAATGAGAACAAACTTTGTTGTAACTGGATTTCCAACAAGCCATTTGTGGCAAAGTGTGTAACAATAACCTTAAAAATTGTCCTTTTCAAAGTTGCCTGTTATGATCACCTCTGGATCATCCGCTGATTTTAAAAAGCCTTTTTATTCCTGAATGATCCACAGTTCTCTGAAAATGATCAGGTGCTGTATACTAGTGTAAAAGCAGTCAAAGTCACCTCAAAAACACTTTGATAAACCTTCAGAGAGCCTGAATAGCTATTGATCCAAACCTTTTTTAAAAGATTGTTTAAGGTCTGTCTCTTTGGAAACTAAAATAAAGAAATTAGAGACGAGTTAAAACTTTTGCTCGGTGCTGTATATTTCAATAGATGATTTATGTTTTCTTTTTAACATGACTTTTTTTTCAGCCTTAAATGTTTGGTATATAAGATTGCATGAAAGCTCTGTAGGATTATATGTGCAGCTATACGAAAGGGAAAGCAGGTGGGAAAACAGCTGAGTTTGTTTCTTTCTTATTTTTCCAAGTTTGCTAAATTTACATCATCTATAAAAAGAAAAGTTAGACAGAATCAGTGGATGAGAATGTGCTTTGAATGGATGAAGAACACAGGAGGCTGTCCAACTGTCTGACTAAATACAGTAACTGACAGTGGAGGATCACGACTGGGGCTCAGTCATCAAGTCAGCAGCTGAGTGAGTGAAAGTCTGGCTGATCTTGAGTGACACAATGTATTGATGCCAGACTGTCAGGAAGATGGTGTTCAGAGCCTATATGTGTCCATTTTTAGCATATAGTTTGTTGTGTAGTGTAAAGTCAAGTTACACATCACTAGCAGAAATAATTAAACAGATTTTTTTTACAATCTTTAATAGTTGGATTTTACAGAAATCAAAACATAAGTTGGCTCAAGGGTAACAAGGTCATTCACTTTAGTAACAGAGATTTCAAAACACATTTATTGGCAGATTCTAAAGCTTATAAATGTTCATACGCGCCTAGTACAGTTCTGAGCTGACTGCATCTGAAGCATGATAGTACACAAAATAATTATACCCTCAAGTCATTGCATCAAGCAGAAGCAGCACACCAATCTGTGCTTTATCACCACAAGTCTTCAACTCCAAGACATACAAAAAAAAAGGATCTTCGGTTGATTTCGTGCAGAAAGCAATCTCAGAGCCAAGCTCATTAACACAATGATAATAGGTCATTTAAATTCAAGGGCCATCATGTTATCAAATGAACTGCACACATACTGCGCCAGCCCTTTGAGTTTGGGGCAAAATGGTGTTCAGGGGTCATTTGCTTAAATATATACAAGTACAAATTCTCACAACTTTGGCAATTTTTTTTTTCTATCTCCTGCAAAGGTCAAATTAAAGTAGATGTTACAAGGACAACTGTGGATGCTCATTTGCAGTGGTTTATAATTTAGTGTATTTTAAGTAGATGGTCTACTATATTGTTGCACACTTCAGTGAGCACCCAGACTCAGATCATTAATCAGATGATTGCCAGTCTGTCTAAAACACAGAGACCTAAACACCTTAATAAACTGCAAGGCTAGACCTTATCAATAATTTATGATATGAAAAGGTGATTCTGTGGTCAGATTTTAATGGGAAGTTGTTGTTTTTCAGTGCCAGCAAGAATCGTAAACATCTCAAAAAATGTGTCGGTGAACGAGGGGGAGAATGTAAACCTTTACTGTTTGGCAGTGGGTCGGCCTGAGCCCACCGTCACCTGGAAAGACCAGAAATGTAAGCCACCCGTTCTTGTTTGCTTCTCTTCTGATCCAGAGATTTCTTGTTCACACCTTTACCTTTATCTCCCTGTCTATATACGATCATCCCTGCCTGTTAAAGTCTTTACTTTTGTTCCTGCAGCCTCATCAGCATTCAGCTTCTGTCCACATCTTTATCCTCCGTCCCTGTGTCATCATTCTTAAATCCAGCTATTTAGTCTGTCTTCATCTTTAACTCATGCTCTCAAATTTCCCCGTGTCCCAATGTTTTGTCCCAAATAGCCGGCCATTATACATTATTATCCCCACAGCACCACCATAATCGTCAGCATCTGTCCTTGTTCACCCTGTCATCCAGTGTCACGGTTCCACCAGCCACTTTTAGCATTAAAACGGCCACTTTTTACCTCTGTCAGTGTTTGCAATCGAGGAGGTCTGAGGTGGCTGGAAAGCAGCTTGAAAGATGAAATCAGATCCCTTTAATATGATCACTGTTGTACTGTATTTATTGTCATGCAAGGCAGGCAATCTTGTAATTGTCTGTATTTCCTGAGTTAGCTACTTTGCACAGATAGCAACACATTTTGAATGAATATTCTGCTATAATGAAAATATTTTAGGTGTTTGTTCTAGTTTGTGTTTCATTTATATTAATTTATTTTCTAATATTAGCAGTGGTGATATTTGTAGGGTGTGCTAACAGATATATACTATATTGATACATAATAAAGCAGAAGTATCCAATTTTAAATAATGAAATAAATAAATTGACATTATGTCCTTTTTCAGCAAAAATGCAACCGAACAACAAACCACCACCAAAAACCATAACCTTATTATTCCTGTGACCTTATGTTGCTGAAAGCAGGGGACAGAAAAACTTTGAATATGAAAATCCTTTCTATCTGCCCCAAGCCTCTTCATTTCCAGTTTTACCTCCAAAGAGATGAAGGAAAACGAGTGGGAAATTAAAAAAATCACTTCATTTTTGTTAATCTTGCTCACTATCATATCTACTCAGTCAACGCCAAATCAGGCCCACACTCACACTCAAGGCACGTTATTATGGGTCCACCCTCAATGGCTAAAGTCTGTGGCCTTGGGCCGACCCTGGGCTGAACAGAATTAGCCCCAGCAAACCGAGGGGGCGTGACAAGATGTCTGTCAGTCATTCTGTATCAGGAAAGATATTAAATGAATGGGACTGTGAAAAGTTAGCCCTTTATAAAGACTGACATTTTCTTCAGACTGTTTGGAACCAGTTTTGTTGTAAATTTCTCAAAATGTGTTACAGTATTTTCAGTTTGTGTTTATTAGATATTTTAACCCCTTTATTGTAAACAACAAGGAACGGTTTAGCCCCACTTACACCAGGTCTGTGTATTAGTTTTTTTTTTCCATTTAGTTTTTTTAATCTTGAAGTAAAAATGTTCTGTTCACTTTAAACAATTTAAAAACTCTTCTGAGTACTTGTCACGTAACTATTAAAAATCCACTGCAGCTCGGGTTCATGTGAGCGCGCGGCTGCAGTGCTGAACAACAAAGGCTCTCATTGGATGAGGCGCGCAATGAAAGCTGATCAGGATCCCGCCTCCCTGCGGCGATCACTGTGTCTGTGTGTGTGCGCGCGTCTTCATAGACAGGACAGAGAACAGATCGAGAAATATAAAGAAACTGCGTTAACGCGCGTTAAATAAATTATCGCCGTTAATTGTTGGCTGCGTTAACGCGATAATAACGCGTTAATTTGCCCAGCACTAAAAAAAATATATTAACCTTCTATTGAATAAATTGCTAAGATTATTACAGATCTTCTACATTCCATGCACTGCACAACTTGGCCATCTAAAAATAATAAAGAAATACTAAATGTATTGCTATAACTTGGTATAAGTTTGGTGGAACTTCTTGTAATAAGAGAAAATTTGAGGCCAACAAGATTATTAATCTAACACAGTCTGCTCTTGCTTAAAACAGTCTTAAAACGAGATCAAAAATACTTTTTGTCTGGTTATAAGACTGTAAGACTTGATTAAATGGACAATTTTTGTAAAAATGGTTTCCTTAAATGCAGTCTAAGCTCAGTTTGTTGAGCCTCCTTTTTTTTGTTTGTTTGTTTTATATATGATCATTATTTGGATGTTTATCTATAAATCTCAGTTCTTAACTTTTCAAAAATCAACATATTTTTGGATCTTAGCTTTACGTCTCCGACAGTAAAACCACATTGACACTGGTTATCTAACTGTAGACAGAACTGCATGCATAGTGTTTTCATTTTTGTTCAAATAAACGTATGTTTTGCACATCGTCTCGACAGATTAAAGCTCATTATTTTTGACAGATCGGTGCACTGAAAGTCAGAGTTAAAACATTTGTATCATGCAGTGTACCGGATGACTTTTAGTTTGACTATAGCAGCAGCAACACAGATGAAAGGCAGCAGCAAGATAGCAATAATAAATAGGTCAGAGTGAACATCTACTCAACAGGCTGTAATTATACTGTTAGGCCAATAAACGAACAAATGACTGTACTGCTGTACTTACAGGCAGCTCTGGGTTTGCTCAGAGGTCTGTTCCCCCTCCTCTATGTGTTTGTCCCCGTGTTTGCCGGCACATATTGTCCTTCTCTGCACATTTGTTGTTTGTGATGCTACACAATATAGTACTGTACCTGAGGCAGGGACAAGCCCAGTGGAGATCACGCACACACCCACAGAAACACAAAAGCATACAGGAGAAAAGGGGAGGCATGCATCACTGCACACCTGCAACAAACACACACGTAGACACAACTTCACATCGCAAACTCTGTGCAGTTGTCCTTTCGTAAAAGCCTACAGCATTTCTCCTCTGTCAGCAGTAATCCTCCCTCTCTAGCCGCCCCCACCATCTCACACTGCTTCCCTCCCCTCCCCTACCCCCTCATAACCCCTCAGCGAGCAAAGAATGAGATAGGGCCCACATTGCTATTCCATGAGAGTCTCTGCAACCAAGCCATCAGTTGCAGTAGACCAGAGGCGCTGGAGATAGGAGGGGGCTGTTGAGCCCAAAGAAACAGCAAGAAGCTGCTGGCCATCTGTCCCCATTACTCAGAGACTGCAGAGAAAAACTGCAGGGAGGGCAGAGAAGAGAGAAGTGTAAGTTGGGTGGAACATGTGGGGGAGGAGGTGGGAGGTTGCTGTACCAGGTAGTTGTGAATTAGAAGAAGGCAGAGCGCCTCAGAGGTCAAAGGGACCTGCCAAAAGTCTCTGACTCCTCTGCAATACGTCTGCAGTTACCCGAGACCTTGCTTCCGTGGAACAGTGTTACTGTTCCGCACTATCATTTGCAGGCGCCGCCTCCTTCATCTTCACCACAGCGCAGATAGCACACGGCTCACACATTCCCTCACCACAGCATCCATCATTTGACCAACAGAGCAACAAGCAGGCTTTTTGTCTCATAAAGTTTAAAATTACCAGTGCAGCACGGGCTTATCATTGGACACGCCATCTTTTAAAACAGGCACACACAGACTTTACATGATTAGATGCCTGTGGCAGCAGGGGAGGACGTTCAGTGTGCTTTTATTGCAAAATAAAAAATGACTTTGGTAAAAATTATATTCACTGATAAGTTATAAAACTGCTCACAATAATCAGGAAAGTACTTTTACACTTGTGTAAATTTACTTAACCAAACTGGTTCCACTAAACCAAGTTTTTGAGCAACTTAATCTTTTTTTTTTAAGAAAATATGTAAATTGCTTTGTGTTCAATCGACTAGACCTAGTGGAACCAGTTGACTTAACTTGGTTAAAAAAATTTGACACGTTATGTTTTACTTTCTTTAGCGTGCATAAATGATTCCTTTCATGATGAGTTCAGTGAGTCATACTTAAATCTGTCATTTGTAAGTAGGTGTTAAACTTTAAAGTTAATAAGTAAAAGTATCCTTTTTAGGTTTTGAATGGAATGAAGTAAAATTAACAGTTATGAATAAAAAAATACTTGATAATATTAAAAATCCTCAAAAAAATTACTGAAGTACATTTAGTAAATGTACTTAGTTATTATACACTTCTGCTAATAAACTGATAAGCTTGGAGTTTGTAAGCTGATTAGCCATAATATTAAAACCACTTGTCAAACACTGCTTGGGTTGTTTTTGTTTTTTATTATCCCTAAAGTAAATCTGTCCACTCAGGCATGGTTAAAAAATATCTGAATCTGTCCTGTCCAATCAAAGCTCTCGCTCATGGCACATGATCAGATGCTGGTATGCAGCAGTGAGACAACATGCTGCTGGGTGCTTGAAAGCATTGGTCATCTCTGTACACGAGAGCTCACATATGAATTATTAAAGTGTGAGTTTCACTCAGGGCGAGCTTGTTTTTTCTTTTTACTCAAAGGTAAATGCTGTTGCAAAGTTTTCCATGAAGTTCTTTATGTGGGACCCAATTTTGTTCTGCCTGGATGAACATTTTGGTTGGAATATATAATAAAGCTCAGTATGTATCCTGTAGGTGCCAGGTATATATATATATATATATATACCTAGTACCTGATTAGTGTTTTGTTTTATTTATTTGAGTCAGTTTTGAGGCACAATAGCAAAACTACTCCAGCGCATGTTTCTTAACTGGTTGTTTCTAGCTTATCAAAGGGTGAGTGAGTTCGATGATGCCACCAACCTTTCTTAGCTGGGCTGTGGAAGGTTCTGCGACTAAAGCCTGCCTCCATCCCCCAGAATGCAGTTCTGGATTGGAGTTTAGTGAAATTATCAACATTCTATCAGATTTATTTTCTATTGAAATTGATATTGTGGTATATACTATTACTGTTTATTATTGATATTGATTATGTGTCTATCATGGTATTATATTATTGATTTATTTCCTAGTTAATTTAATGTATACATATATATATATATATCGCCCATCTCCTTCTTGTTCCAGTAGCCCCTAAAGCCCCTAAAGAGAATTTTTTTATATATATATAAATATATATACATATATATAAAAAAAAAAAATTCCCTTCTCACCCACCGCGGGTGGTCTTCTCTCTGAGCTCGGGTCCTCTACCAGAG
>JARVJO010000305.1:5541904-5567046 GCA_031762555.1 Cynodonichthys magdalenae
CTGGCCAAGGCTTGGAGCCTCTGTTTGGCAGTTTCGAGTGCTTCAGGTATGGACATCTGGCTGTACCTCTTGGGTACAGCCAGAAGATGATGCTGCCTTGTTGGCATTATTTAAAGCTATGATTACACAGACAAAAGTATTCAGAATAAACGGCCAATAGTTTGATATTTTGATCCGATTCAGCTCGATTAGAGTGAATTTATAATTTGAATGAGAAGAGGGGTTTATGGTGATCTAAAATCTGAACAGCAAGCATGGAAACACTTCTGATCATGTTATTCTGGTTGTGGAAAATTAATCTGACTGCGTCAACCTGAGGTATTTCCACCTGCCTAGTAGGGGTCTAACAATACATTGATCCACATCGGTATATTGATTAAATGATTAATAAGTCAATTACATTGGGGCAAAATGAATAAAATGAATCCATTTAGTCATCATATACTCAATGTAGATTAATATCATATCTCCATCAATTATTTATGCTGGATGAGCAAATGATATCACATCACATTGATCGCAGACTTGTGAATTGAAATGAAATCATGTTGTGACAGACTTTGTGATATCGATAACTATTGTATCGTCTTCCAAACAAATCAATATAATATTGTGTTGTGATAAATCTAGTGATTAACACACCTACTGGCTAAATGCTAATATGTTGAGGAAGCAAAACTGGTCGGTAAGCGATACAAAATTTAATTTATTTCCTTAAATTTTACTGTTATTTAACCAGGCAAATCCCAAAATTGAAATTCTCTTTTTCAATCGAGGCTTGGGCCCAAATGCAACCTGTTGTAGTTATTTTGGGTTTGTGGGGGGAAACCGGAGTACCCGGAGAAACCCCACGCAAGTAAACTCCACACAGAAAGGTCTCAGGTCCAAACTGGGGATCGAACCCAGGACCTTCTTCCTGTGAGGCGACAGTGCTAACCACTGAGCCGCTGTGCGTTTCTGTTAGAAATGTCGAAAGAGCTCAAAATTAGGAAACGCCTTGAAGTGTGGGAACATAGAGTGCAGTAGCATCTACACCATTATTAAAACCTGGCGAGGGTCTGGGCGCTCAGAAGACAGAACATTTGTTTATGTTCATCAGAAGTGGAAATTCTTATGTGTTTTTTTAGGGAAAGTTTACAACTCTGCACACGGTGGTGCTTCTATTCTAAATAAAAGCCTTAAAAGCCTCAATCTTATCAAAGCATTTTGCACATTGAAACAGCTATTGTCATTAGTTTTCAACAGGTATCAGGTGTTTGATGAGTCTAAATAACAACTCTGACAGTGTTGACACATGCTCTGTAGCTCTACAACATAACTGCAGATTAGCAAAATCAGAGTTTAAACACATTTTTATCATCTTGTGCCAAACTCAGATATGACTAAGTGAAATTAATAACAATGGCTCCCTCAGCTTTCTTGTTACATTTATTTTGACATGTTGCAGTCAAAGGCTTTTACACAGAAGATGCATATTGGAGAGCATTTTTTATCATTAAATAAATCAAAGCACACTGTCAGCAGCAAGAAAAAGATAAATTTATGCCATGTTTTTAGGAAAAGAATATTACATAAATCAAGCTACAAATAGATATGAATGAAGTCTTCTGTGAAAACCCTCAGAATATAGAGACGGGGAAAAAAGTAAATTATGATGGATGTTAGTGCTACTCATGTGGAGATTTTTCCCTCAGAGTATGAAAACTCATTTTCTTTGTGTTTCTAACTTTGCATTTGTCTCTCCTCCCTCTTTCCCCTCCCTTCCCTGTTTTCTTTTTCAACGCATTATTTCTTTATCCAGGACCAGGGGCCCTCCAGGGACGAGGGACCGGTTTACACGCAGGGATGAGTGTGAGCGTGTGTGTTTGGATTTCCCTTTCTGTTGTTTTCCTGCTCAAAGTGTAACGATCACAGTGCGTTTGGAATCGTCCTTAAACGTCCCCGGAAGCCCTACTTCCTCCTCTGCCCCACCCCAGCCCCACAACGGAAGAAAAACGGAAATGAAATTCTTTAATTACGAACCCATCACTGTGAACAAAAAAGAATATGCATTATTCCAGGAGCCATCAAACCACTGCATCGGACGCACGACAACTCCTTCCCCACCCCGAAAAAATCTGCACCCTCGATTCAACCTATTAATAATGTACTTTTTTTCTGTTTTTTTCTCACACACATACAATTTGTCTCTTTTTGTCTCCAAGAAAGCCTTGGTACCTCCCCTCATCACCTTGTTTTCCTACCAGTGGGATGATGTTAGTAGAAAGTGTATATTCCAGATGGTGATAAAAGAGAAAATAGATAATCTAACAAGTGGATGGTCATTTATGTAAGATACTGCACAGACTATTGACTGACCTACAACGTTTGCCTTATGGAAATAATACATCAGATCACAATAATTTAGTGGTTATTTATGGAATGAAGGTAATGTTGTGGTCACCTTTTTGAAAATTGTCCAGCTGGTGGTCATGTGAAGTTTAACCCTTTGATCACACACACATGAATAAGTGACACGTGTGGATTTTTTTAATTATTATTTTAACTGTGTAGCAGTGAATCTGCTATGAATGATGTCAAAATGTATAAAACAAAAAAGGGTGGGTGGTGATGGCATCAGTCTTAATAACTCCTTGGTAAATGGGGGGGGGGTTATTCTAAGGTTTCGCATGTAGCCGTCACTACCCAAACCTTTTTTTAACCCTCCCTGCCTCTCTGTTCAAAGTGCTTTGTCTAGTCGCCCTTCGCATTGCTATAGTGTTCTCTGCTGTGTGCCAACACCCCCCCACAACTACCCCTTCCCATCCTTCACCCCCCCTCCCCCCAAGTGTAAATATATGCAGTATGAGGCCATGCCGGCAGCATCAAGACGCTTCGCGTCAAACAAGATCTCCAGTAAGCCTCGACTTCAATCCAGTCTTCTGAAGCAGCAAGAGACTGTCAACTGACAAAAATATCTTCTGTTTCAAAGCTGCAACTCCATCTTTTTTGTCGCTTGTTGATAGCATGTACTGGTTAGAGATGTTCCTGTTGTGAGTCTAAACACTTCCTCCCATCCATCCCTCCCTCCCTGCACTGTGTCTGTTTTACTCTGCACCTGCTTTCACTTTTTTGGTGTTAATAATACTACTGCTACTGATGATGATGATGATAATGATGATGATGTTAATAAGTATTTGAATAACTATGAATAATAATTCCATGTAAGGAAAAAAAAATGAACACAATTTGATGGTGAAAGGTTGTGAGTGGGAAAAAAAAAACAAAACACAAAATAAGTTTTTATACTTTACTCACACACATGCAACAACTTCAATGGAGAAAAAAAAAAACGTAAAAAAAGGTGTAAAGTTTTTGGAGTGATGTGCTATTTTTTGCCATTACAAGCTTTTTAAGACACATTTTAAAATTGTTTAAAGAAATCATGTTATTTGAGTCCAGAAGCGGTGACTGGTGATGTAATTTATAATTTGTAACAGTTTAAGTATTTGACTCTCTTTGCCATGCTTTGAACAGCATCAAACACATTTCCAGCACATTTGTCCACTCGTCATGGTATTTCCTCTCCGACCATGCTAGATAAAAGGATTTGGATCCATGTCAGTCTCTGGTTGTGGCTGTAAGTCTGCTCTTGTTCTGCCGGGCCATGAGGAGATAAAGTTGTAATTAGCCATTACCTGTGGCTGGCTGAGCGAAGGAGCTTCACCTGTCCTTCCTGCCGCCCAGTTATGGCCCCCATAAATCAAGCTCAATCCCGCCGCTGACAGGAATCCTCTTCAAGGACAACCTCGCCTCGGTGCACCGCTACTCCCTCCAGTGTGTACCTGTGACATGTAGGCATAAGCACTACAACCACCCCCAAATGGCACCGTTATTTAGCCACTTCCCCTGCAAAGCACAAACAGTGGGAGGGAAAGCCCGTATTTCAACATGGTGGCTTTCAGTTTGTCTCTGGAACACTGTTTTGCTAACAAGAAGCGACTGTATGCAAATCTGTCATAACGAGCCTGCACGGAGGGATGTTTACCTTTTCTGAACTCTGACAACAACAAGAAGAAAAAAGGGGGGGAATTAGACAGGATTGAATCAAATGGATGAATGTGTTTTATTCTTTTGACTTTAATTTCAAACCAGCAATAACCCCTAATTTTACTGTGCAGGAGATATGAGTCATGGTTCAATCTGTGGTGTAATATTTGAAATTATCTGCCATTAACAAGCTCTATGAAATAAGTCTGTTGTTGTACTTTTATTGTGTACAGTCCTCTGAGATGATTGTGAAGCTCTGTTTAAATGACCCTCGATCTTGGACACTACATGTCGTATTCAAGAAGTCGTTCCCGCCGCGGTGTATTTGGATCGTCTGTGTTAAAGAACGCATAATTTGTGCATGCAACCTCTTGCTCCGAGAACAGTGATGGATTCCATTTCAAGCACAAAAGCAGGTCGTTTTTTATTTTTTTTTTGACTGTCTTTGTCACGTTTTCACAATTTTATTGTCTTTTATGACGATTTATTTTTTGTTACTCACACGCTGTTTTACGTCAACTGCGTGTTCCAGTGACCCACGACATCTGTATGTACATAATCTGTTGTTGATGAAGAGAAAAAGAAGATAAAATTATGGACAAAAATCTAACTACATCCTGTCATGTTTGTCAGCGTGGGTTTTGGAAAAAAGCATGTTGAGTCAGTGTATTTTGAAAAAAAAAGAATTATCTTTTGTGTTCAGGTTTTGTGGGCTGATGGTTCAGATGAAGAGAAAAATAAGAATTATAAGCGAGAACTGGAATGTGAGTATTTCTTCAGTCAGTTTGTATTTTAAACAACACGTTTGTGGCTTTACAAGTTTTAGGCTTTACAGCTTTATTATAGAACATGCAGCCAGCAGAGAAACCTAAATTGATTTAGCTTAAGTTACAAGTCCTCCTTGTGTTCACCGGTGCGCATGAAAAATGTCCAATTTCTTCTGCAGATTTAAACTCTTTCAGTGTATTCTATTGGATGTTGAACCTGATGGGGGGACGCTGTGTTTGTCAAGAACCACTTATTTCTGAAAACTGCTTTTTTTTTTTATCACTCTGCTTGTTTCCTTAGAACCAATTTAAAACAACCAGAGCACATGCGGATGCTATTATGTCATGGAAAATAATCTAAATTCCAAAAGTAAAAGCCATTGCACAGTGCTGTATGTGTGATTCACGAGTGTGTTGGTAGAACTGCCGATCCCCCAGAGTGCAAAATTTAAGGTTAGATGAGGTTCCTGCTGAGAGAGCACCCGGTCTGACGAGCCTGTGGGAGGATATCCTGACAAAGCACAGTCAAAACCTGAAAGCCATTGGGAGTTGGGCTGACACTAACCAGACAGTGAACTCTTCATTTAGGGGGAGGGAGACCGACAGGCGTTCATATTGCAGTTCCAAACTTGAGCGCTGTGGTCTCCCCCAGGGTAAGGTGTAGCACGCACTATTTACGGTTGCACCATGTAATATGAATCTTATTAACATAGCCTTGATCACTAATGCAGTCTGGCCTATTTCAAGTGTGTAAATAACACCCCAACTGGGGTTCAATGAGTTTACAGTGATATAAACAAGACCATTCCTCAGCCCCTAATTGCATTCAGCGTACTCTGATGAGAAAGTGTTGATTGTCTCCTGTAGCTGAAGGTTATGATGATTTGTTTAGAGAAGTGTGCCATGAAACTGTCATTTAGAGCTCACAGAACTAGAGACACTTTACAAAATTAGTATTATATTGCACTGATTTTTGGTGCATTTCTTTGTTTTTTTTCTATTTTGTAAGATTTCTTCATGGTTTTTTTTTTAAATAATTTTGTCAGCCTATATTTTGTGTTGTAAAATACGTATAAAATAAATTTTAAGAATATAATTGATGTTTATTTTCAGAGCAAGGTCCTGTTATTAAAGTAAAAAGGGTCAGGTCACTGCGCCCTTTTAGGGCCTCGTGAATTTTTATTTTTGGCTCCGAAGCTGAAGAAAAATTCAAGTTGTGTAAGCTAGGTGGTATAATATATCACATGCTTTGTTATGTGGCAGCAGGCACAGACCAAATCTTTTCTTACAACAGCTTCTCTGCACAGAGCAGATCCTGGACAGACTTTCAATCCAGAACACAATAGTTAATCAATACATTTGACTGAATGGCTTTGGAATAGAGCAATTTCTCCTCAGCCCAGGAAAGTGAATTGATCAAGTGTCTATAACCCAGCCTTAGAACAGAGAGCATAATTCATCATGCCTGATACAAGACACCCCTAATTGCACATCGATTTTAAGCCCTTCTTTGAAACTATTTGGGCAGGCTGGAATGTCAGTTCAGTAAACTATGAGTTCAGAGCCATGAATTGGATCCAGGGAGTGAAGAATTAATCAGTTTTCTTTTTCTTTTTTTTTTTAACTGTATTTGTTGCTTGGTTTTCTATGCTGTTGCGGCACATGAAATCTCTGCACAATTTTGTCGCAGCAGCTCATGTTTTCAGCAGTTTGTCGATTATGTCTAAATAAGGAAGAAGCGTAAGTCTATTTGAGCAATAATAAAATTTGTGCAACAGATTAAGTTTTATTTGCGAGAAATTGCAGGCATGGCAGCACTAGAGTCAGTTTATCAAAAGGATATGCTACACCAGAGTGACAATTACATATGAATCAATATCATTACTCCAAATCCCCTGTTTGTGTCCTTTACTGCAAAGCATGTCTAATTCCCATATATTATCCCAATTATCCATTGTTTACAGCAGTCTATGGGTTCTCATGGGCAAAGTCAGTGTTGTAAGTTTATTAAGGCTCAAAATGGTTTTATTACAACAAATAATATATGCACTGCAAATCTGACTGACACTGCGCATGAATATTTTAGATGGGTAGATAGAATCAGCTGAAGTGTTCAGCATATATATTTAAATCATCAGCTTGTAACGTGGATTTTAGGTCACCGAACCATCAGTCTCACCCTCCTCCTCCTGACTGAGTATGGCAGACCATTTTAACATAAAATTGATTTCACCACTTTCCAGATATCTGAAATTGCTATATGACAAATTTGTTATTTAAGATATCTTTAAATATATTTTAATTAGTCAAAATACCTTTTTGAGGGATCTCTAATTACATTCTGACTAGTATAAATGAGGTCAGATTTATCATTTAGTCATATGGAGGCTCCAATTCAAGATATCTTTCACAGAACTTTGACTAAAAACACAGTAGATATAGCTCTAAGTTACTTTTGCCTAGTCATTATTTGCTTTTAAGATATCTTGCTTTTAGTTCTGACAAGTCATAATTCCAATTAAAGATGTCTTAAATAACATCATTATTCAAGGTATCATAAATGTATTTTTGGAATGTCATGTACAAAGATTTAACTAATGCAAATTAAATCGCAGATATTTTGAAAGTAAATAATGACTAAGCAAAACTAAATTAGAGATGTAAAAATTCCTTTTACGGTGTCTCTAAACGAATTACAAATATTTTCTAAATGGCTTCTCTATTAAGGGTATCTTGAATTAACCTTCTGACAAGTCAGAATATTTATTCAAAATATCGTGAATAATCCTGATTTACGTAGCATTTTTACTGAAAGGTTTACAAGGCATTTTAGCCTTACTGAGCCACACACCTTACCTTAATTTTCTAATCAGTGGTCTGCAGTGTCAAATCCGTCTAACTCATATTCTGGTGTTTTTGACATGATTTTTTAAATTTATTTTATCAGCTTGTCTTCTGAAGATACTGTGTTGAAGGCTCATTGGATCTGTGTTCGACTACTCCACCTAGGCTGCATTGTCTAGCTCAGATCCAGTGAGAAACTTGCTGTTTCAGCAACATTTAATTTAAAAACTCTACTTTTGAGGTTAAACAAATGTTCAAGAAGAGCATGGAAATTTCTCTACGTTTGAGACATCTCAAATTTTGATTACTAATTTGTGACCCTTCAAAAGACAAATCCAGTGACGTCATTTGAGATATCTTGAATTTTTCTTGTGACAAGTCAGAATGCAAATGCAGATATCTTTAATGATCATTCAGGATAGTCAAAATGTAGTTTTTCCTAGTCAATATTCATTTTTAGATATTTAGAATGTAATTACATACAGTCAGACAAAGCTGATTTTATGTTAAAATGGCCTGCCGTACTCTGTGGCCACAGATGGTGTCTTCTTGTCAGTCACTCACCTCTCTTAAGAAGTGGAGCATCCGGCTAATTAACAGCATGCCACACTCCACCAGCTGAGCAACAGCAACATTCGTCCGGACCACACAACACAAAGGAGAAATCTCGCCCACCATGTCTTCCCTAGTCATTAAGTCGCCCACCTCACATCTCCAGCACAGAAAGAGCACCATTACTTGGCCTCTGTGAATTACCAGCCCACGCTTGGCATTTTGCTTGTCAATCAACCGATGGATAAATATCGGTTGTGGTGCTGAGGACTGACAAGGGAAAACTTGGATTTCTTTCAGGGGTGACAGACACAACTGGTATTTTTGTGCTGATTAAATATTGCAGAGAAAGGAAACCAAACCGAGGTGCAGACGCACCAAGCCCTTCTGCGAGCCGCACTGAAAGCTGTGACAGGACAGTCAGGGTCTGAGCGCCTCAGGAAGGAAATAACTGCTAAGTGCAGAAATAGAAATGTCTCCCTTGGAAACCAATAACAAATTTTACTTGAGGAGATCTTCTGTGTCTAATTGTTGGCGTGAGCTGACTCTGGTTCTGAATGTTTAACACGTTTCTTTGTTCTCCCTCTCTGAACACACACTTTAATTCTTTTAAATCTTGCCTTTTTCTTCCCTTCTTGTCAAAGGATAATCTGTAAAAATGGTCTTTGCTCCAGGTCTGCCCACACTGCTGTTATTAGAAATTCTGAGTGCGAATCTTTGAGTGTGAGTTCTCAAACGATGCCTGTTCAAGCATTACACTCAACCAAGAGCAATTCAAGAGGTTTTGTGTTTCCTGAGCAGTATTTGTGCATGTGTGTGTTAGTGTGTATTTTTCTGACGGGGCAGGTTGTGTGTTTCAGAGCATAAACCTGGATTGCAGGCATCTAATACGTTCTTTGAAATGTTATCAATGTAAACACGAGACAGAATGAAAGAAGCATATTTGTTTTCCATCCTGAATGATGTTCACAGGTATAAAGCAATGATTGTGATTTTTTTTTATTATTTGTTGAGTTGCTGATCTTGCCTTTTTTACTTTTCTCCCTTTTTTTCCAAAATCCACAAAGTGGAAAATGATATCAAGTGGCAGGAGACAAAAATCATTAATAAATAAAGAAACTGTTTTGTTTTTAACTGATCAAGTTTGTGATTTTTAATCTTTTTTTTGGCAACCCTTTACATTACAGTACACAAAAATTGCTTAGTTACTGAGTAGTTACTAAGTACACCAAAGAGGAACTACTGAGTACTTAGAAATGACTTAGTAATTACTCAGTAACTACTCAGCAGTTACTAAGTAGTTACAAAGTACACTGAGTAGTTACTGAGTAGTTACCAACTAAATACACCAAAGAGCAACTACTCATTTTTTTAGCTTTTGTGTGGCTGCGTGGTTAGAGCAGAGGTGAGGTCAAGCAGCTGCTGCACCTTGTTTTTCTGCTTCCTGCTGAGAAAAGAGCTTTGGCTTTTTGTTGTGTTTGCAGATTTATGTTTGAGGTTGGATTTTCATTTGCTTTAATGTGTGATGCGTGTGGTTTGATGGTACTTATTCAGGGCTCACATCAAACTGTTTTCTAGCAGTTGATAGAAAGTTAATCCAACAAACTGGACTTCCATGATTGTCTGGAGCTGCTGCTGTTATCAGTCTTTGTGAGAAAATAATGGCTTTTTTAAATTCTAATTCAGCTGTGGCTGCAAACAAAACAGCTGCCTTTAAAAAAAAACTTTTCTGTCATCTCTTCACATAAGCTGAACAGACCTGCATACATAGTATTTTTACATGCACACAATCAAATAAATGAGTCAGGTGTTTGGTGGTTTTGGTTTTTGGCAGATGATCCAGGGAACATGCAAAGTCAGAGCGCATGACAAAAAAAGTAATTTATTAATAAAAGAAAAACGCTGACGAGGCAGCTTTGAAGAGAAACAACCACACAGACTGGTGATAGCAGCACAATGGACCAACAAACACTGAGGACAGGAAACCGAGTATAAGGACCAACTAAAAAGGAGAAAAGAGGGACACCTGGAGGAGACACACGAGTACCAGGTGATCGAGGGCGGGGCTGGAGGATGGCAGACTGGAGAACAGGATGGAAAAACAATAACAGAACAGACACAAAAAGACAGATCATGACATGTTACCATTATCGCCACGATGTTGGTTTGTTTTGCTTCTGTGCAAGAAGGCCACTGTGACTAATATGTCTGACAGAAAATAAAACTCTTGCACACAAATAAAAATAAGGCTTGTCATAAAATTCTCTTTTGATATAAGCTGGGAAATACAATTAGACTACCCATGAAGCCGTATTGGAAATCATTTAACAAAAAAAATAGCAAAAAAATATTTTTAGTTTTTAAATCACATGAGCTTTATTTTTATTTATGTTTTATTTGTACTGGATTTGTTTTTTGTTTTCTTGTTGTTTTTTGGAGATTGAACGTCAGCATATGAATGCATGACAAATTTTGATTTCATGTAATTTTGCAAGCTGATGTGTGCTTTTGCATTAATGTGCACACCTATAGTGCTGGTCATAGATTAAAATTTTAATTTTGATAATTTTTTTAAAATTAATTGCATTTAAATTCATTATTATGCACAAAAGCCCAGTAAGACATTTTGGCAATGCAGGGTCCAGAGATAACTTTACTTCTATCCAGCCCGCCATCAGTAAGAGTTTAAGACTAAACAAAAGTCTTCCACCATGTTTATGTCCTTTTGACTCATTTTCTGATATGTTTATGAGAGCGTTGGCAGTGATGACCCAACAACAAAGGCTCTCATTGGTTGAGAGGAGTCAATGAGCTCACTCAAAAAATAATACCAACAATGTTACTGTATGTTAAAAAATAATTGTTACCATTAAGCATTGGCTACATTAAATGAGATATATCATGCTTTTAAATCCTTTTTCAAATTTAAACCATCAAGTTGGGGTGTTTTTAAAGCGGAACTGCAATGCTTTGGTCTGAATGTCTCCTTATTGTAACTCCACAAGCCCCTCTTTTTACCCTTTTCAGAGGTGTGTCTCAGACCAACTAATTTTAAGGTTATCAGCTTCCTGAGTCATCCATTCTAGTTTGATAAAGAGGTTTATGACTGTGCAGAAACTTTTTAAAAGATGTCAATAAGGGAAGACTTGTCCATTCAACCTAATATGTTGGAGCCAGAGTTTGACCCAGAGCCAGAGGAGAATGAAGATGACGAAATCATAGTCGGTAAGTACAAGCTGGAAAAACTCACAGTAAAATATAAACAGTTAAACAGTTTTATTGATATGAAAAAGTTCTCGAGCCCCGACAGAAGACGTGGGTGCAGCGAACTGCTGTGAGCTAGCAATCAGCTTAGATTTTAGGAATAACGTCTTCCCCCCTGGGGCTCGGACACTGATGGTGGTGTGGAGGCCAGAGCCAGAGGGAAGAGGTAGCTGAGATGAAGGTGCAGGTGGGTTGAACACGTCTGGAGTGCAGACTGATCCTTGGGTGCTGGGCCTTTTTTTTTTTTCCTAATTAAACTTATACTTATACTTATAGGGTGGGTAACTTTTTCTTCAACGTGTAACAGAGTCCTTCTTGCTACATTTGATAACTAAGATGTTGAGACACCAACCCCCCAAAAAAATATTTTTTAGGGTTGGTGTCTTTAAAAAAAATATATATATTTTTTTAAAGGACATATTCTTTTGCTGATTCAAGACATTTTTATACAATACTAGCATTTTTCAGGTTCTTGTTGCAATAATTTGTTTTTGTATCTAAATATTACCTTTTGCTTTGAGTGTTTAATGTCTCCTTTTTTAAACTTCTTTTTCTTTAGCTATGGCCTAAAAAGAGGCAGCACTGACATGGAAAGGAAAATGAGGCTGCAGATCAGCAATAAGTTGCTGACTGTTGTGATGCGGTTTCTAGCAGCACGCAGACAAAATGCCTAATTGTACTCTAAGACACTGACACATGTAGTTTTTTAACCTATCGGTCACTGAGACTCAGGTTTCTGCTGAGACGTGACCTATTAATGAACCGTCACCTCTAACCATCATGCAGCAGATGAAAAAAAGCTGAGACCAACACAATGGAAGCTCAGTAAGCTTCAAATTAAAGCGAGCCTGAGGGATCATTTCAAGCTTGGAGTGAGAAACAACAGCAGCATGACAAAAGGAGCTCATCTGTGTTTGACTGTGATGCTGGCAGGCCAAATAACAGGTCAGTCTGAATCCAAGTCAGGTATTTTATTCCTGCACTTTCCTCACTTCAAACAACTGATTTGCATTATCAATTTACTACAAGTCTGTCACATGATGCCTTAAGTTTATTTGTGTCATTTTTTTGATTTGTTGCAAAGAGGTTCATGAAGACTGTCATATTGATAGGTGATGATGCATTCCTAATTAAAAAATGTGTAGATTAAATATGAGAACAGCCGCCAACAACTACTTGTTTACCTACTGAAACAGCCGATTGTATGGAGGACTGAATCTGACATAATTAGAAATAAATAACCAATAAATAATACTTAAAATGCACCAATTAAATAAAAAATGAGAACTTTACCGCATGTTTTATAATTTAACTAACCTTCTTATTTATTTTTCCAGCTTAGTTCCAATAAATTATATATTTTAGCACATAATTTTAATTTTGCTGTTTTTAAAAATATACATTTTTTGTTTTTCTTTTTACTTGTACATGCATTTGAGTCTCCTAAATGATTAGATTTCATTATTTTTTTAAAATATTTTCCCACAAGCCTTTTTATTTCCATGTGTTGCTTTTACATTTCTCTGTCTGCTGTATTTACTTTACCTTATGCATTTCTGTCTCATTATGTAAATAAGGTGGGTGGTCCTTCGTGGGTCAGCTCCTTTCCTATTGGTCAAAAGACATGAAGGAGCAGCAACCGTATGCAGATCAACTGCATGCTTGTGCTGGCTCTGTTTAGCTTAAAGTTTAAGTTTTAGCTAAAAACAAAGACAAATAGGCCATTGTTTTAAACTAAACTTTAAACTTTAAGCTAAAATGAGGCAACACAACCATGCACAGTAGATCTGCACATGGTTTTGCTCCTTCCTGTCTGTTGACCAATAGTAGAGGAGGTAAAGTCTATGGAACAGTTGTTTGGGATTAAAAAGTCCAACAATCTTGTTTTATTGGAACATATTAAGGATCAGATTTGTTAACTCTGCAGGGGAAACTGATTTGTGTGAGAGAACCACATAAAAAAAAAACTTACAGGAGCCTTCAAGCTTCTACTTGCTTGATTTTATTTCTAGCCCGAAGTAAGATCGATATCATGTATTTTCATTCTGGGTACAAAAATAACTAAATAGAAATATATTTGCATAATTTTGTTTTTGGGTATTTGCTCACGTTTCAAGAGTTTTCAAGATTGCAAGATGGTAAAAGTGTTGGCAGCAGCCTTATTTTCCCATTTTGTTAGACATGAATCCATTCTAAAAGTCCTTCTTTATGTAAGTAGTTTTGCTGTTGATTATAACAACATCACTTTTATAGCTGTGACAATTCCAGAAAAAAGTGCACTTACAGAAAGGTTTCTTTATCCTCACCTTCAGAATGACGTGTGTGGCCCAAAGGGATCTGTGACATCCTTTCTTTACCGACCTCCAAACATCCACTTTAACCCCTAATACACCTTTAAAGTTTTTGTTGTTGAACTACATTGTATTAATGGCTCTGTCTTTAGGCCTGACACCGGCACTGGAGGGACTGAGCGTCGGACAGTATCCTCCATCTCTCACTGTCATGAAGGGCGAGACGGCAACCCTGTGCTGTCATTTTAGAGTCAACTCTCTGAAGTACGGGGTTCAGTGGTTCAAAATGAATCCCGGGAAGCAGCTCGTCCCAAAGTCATCAAGGCAGATCTTTGTGGAGAGGAATCAAAGCTCTTCCCTGGTGATCTCCCGGGTAACACCGGAGGATTCTGGATGGTATTACTGCGAGGTGAACGTCCTGCAGAAAGACCCAGAGAGAGGAAACGGCACCGAGCTCTTCGTCCTTGGTGAGAAACAAATAGGCAGTTTCAGAAACGAGCATGCCCGCAATTTATTAGGTGTCTCTGGGTTTTGGAGCTGTTGCCATGCTGGTAATTATGTCTCATTTGTATTGTCTGTGTACCTGAGCCACAGTGTGTAAGTGTGGTCCATGCATCACTGTGAAACGAATAGCCGGGCTCAATCTATAAAAATTCAAGACGTGAAATTCCCTTTGAGTTCATCTTTTTGCCTGAGCAGTTTCATGACAGATCTAGAAATAATCACCCCAGCACGATTCACAGTGCCTTGTATTGATCTTGCCCAGGGAATTGAAACTCACCAGAAAACAAGGCAGGGAGGGATGGCCAAATTATTATGTGGAAATCCTTCATGCGGAAGAAAAGCTTTCTTTTGATTTCCCCTGAATGCAATGTTGCTTACACCAGACACTAATATTCTATAGCTTTGCGCGTTTTATATATTTTTAAATATTTTCTTTAAAAGTATTCTTTTCTAGATTATTATTTTTCCATTTATTTATGTGGGGAGAGGTGGTTAGAGTTGTATTCTCCTTCAAGAAAAAAGGTTGCAGGTTTGCTTTCTGGGTGGAGTTTGTATGTTCTCACCATGCATGTGTGGGTTTTCTCACACGCCAAAAACATGCATGTCTGGTTAATTGATAATGCAAGATAATTATGCCGATTTTACCCTGACAATCTTAAGGACGCCCCGATTATCGTGATGCTCTAAAGATAATCCTAGGAGCTATTCCTGCCGTGTGTGGTGGGTTAAGAGCAATCTAGTCTGCTCGGAAGGACATCAGAACAGCTCTGATCTAAACTCCAGGATATTCAGCACGTTGGATTGTCTTAGCCCGATATCCCAGGGTGTGTGGTGTTCTTTGAGGACAAACGAGCTCGCAGCCTGTTAAATGTGACATGTAGCCAATCAGAAAGCGAGGGCACAGAAACACTGAGGGGAACACAAAATACAAAAGACAGGTCTGCTGGACATTGGAGACGTCTTTTTGTTTTGTTTTTACTCTTCGTCCTGCCATATTTATTTAATCTGACCTCATGTTTGACCTCTAGTGGTCTCGCATATTTTCCCGTCTGACATCTGAATGTTTGTGAGTGAAATCTGTGTGTATTTGCTGTGTGGCAGTACACTACACTCTGTAGGACCCAACCTATAGCTATGTGTAATATTAGGGGTGCACAGAAAATTCACAATTCAGTTTGGTTCGATACTTTAATCTCACGGTTCAATATTTTGATACAAAAAATAGAGAAGTCCAAGCCTTTCCTTACTTGTAAATTATTGATAATAGTTATAAACATTTGTTTAACCTCCAAAGTACAGTTTTCACTTTTTTTAAATCAACCGACAAATTTTAAATGTTGCCACGTGAAACAAGCATAACTCTAAATTGCCCCTAAGTGTGGGTGAGAGGTGTTTGGTTAATGTTTACCACCTTTTTCTACTCATCCCAAATTGTTTCTTCATAGATGCTTGTGTAGCTTGTTTAACCTTAATACAGTCTTTGTACGATACAAAATCAAGAGCAGTGGTTTGATTAAGCCACACACAGATGAATGTAAGTAACTTTAGTCATCTTAATGACCACGAACATGTTGACATTAAGATGTGCTGCCATTATGTGCCTATTTTAATAAGCAAACACACCTACATTCTCTCCAAATTATAAAATAAATTACATTCCAGCACATCTTGGTTTCTTGTTTTCTATATTAGTGATCAAATCTAACAAACTGTCTTTGTTTTGTATTCTTCTCTCCCTCCTAGTCCCTCCCTCTGCTCCTAAATTACTCCTCCAGATTCCTCCAAACCCACAGACCGATCATTGGGCTCTCATTTGTCTCACTGGAGGATTCCATCCAAGTAGAGTCACCCTCACCTGGACCTACCACAGCGCTGAAGCTGATATCGATCACCTGTCAGATGCCAGTTGCACCCTCCCTGCCAACAACTCTCATGGCAGCCTGCCTGAGCCCCCAGCTGACAGAGCCCTGCTGTCTTCAGATCGGTTTGTGAAGCCTGCAGCTGCACACCAGTCACAGTGTGTCCTGATGACGGACATCCGCAGCCTGGATGTGTATCTGTTCAGCTGGATTATTCTGCCCAAAAAACAATCCATGGAAGTTGGGATAACGTTCACATGCTGGGTGAAAGACCACCCTGCTATGAACAATTCCCTGACTTCTTCCTTCACTTGGGGTAAATACTGAAAGGAAAAAATCAATTCAACTCTTTCATATAAACAGTTGATATTTGTATTCAGTTGTTGTTTTATATTATTTTTTTATGTCAAGTTCACTTTTAAAAGCTGGCTTTTAGTCAGCATACCAGATTGGAAATTGCTACTCAGAGAAATTATGCTTATTATTTTACTTTAGTGTGACAGATTGTTTTAAATATTATGATAACTGCTGTATGATAGGAAGGCTGTCTGCTACATGAATCACTGCTGTAAACGAAGAGCACAAATCACTGCAGAAACACTTATTTTAATTGGGAGCCAGCGTGTAAAAAAGTCATAAAATGCTAAGTTTTAAATTCTACGAACAATGATAGCAAACCATTAATATGAGTTATGTTGTTGTTGTTGAGATTTACAGTTAACTTTGTTGAACAAACCTGTAACCAAAATCATTCAAAGGTTGCATTTAGTTTTATTTGTTTAATTGTGGGGGTTGTCCTTGTACTCTTTACTTGCTAGCATATTTACTCTTTGGTGTCTTTAAATGCACAATCTTTTGTGGTTTGCTTGTTTTTGTCTTAAAATATCAGCTTTATGTAGCTTGGGGAAAAATAAGATAAGGCTATATAATAAAAAAAATAACTAAAGGGACTTGATCAAATATACTAAAATGCTGCTATACAACACTTTTAAAATGTGCATAAAAATTATGTGATTTTGAAACTGTAAAAGATTAAATGCTTGGCATTCCTCAAGTAGAGCTCTCTCAATACATAGTTTCTTGTTGTGTGGGTGGAATTTGTCCTTAATGTGATTGGCAGAGTTTGGAATATAGGCAGAGGTTCTTGGGTGAGTAGAATTTGGTAAAATCGTGATTGGTTGGGTTGCCTTGTCTTGTGGGGCAAGTTAAAAGATTAAGTAATCTTAATAGAAAAATTGCTGTGAACATGTAAATATAATTTATTTGCTTCAATTTGGTGCAACTAGCACCTTCTTAATATTCATATTCAAAATAGTGAACTTTTTCCAGGTGGGTTAGGGCTGTTTTGACTGAGTTGATTTGTTACATGCCCCTCCACATACGTTGTTCATTTTGCACCTTCCTGTCTAAAGTTATGACAAAAAATAACATTTATATATAAAAATATATATATGATTTCTGTCCGTATGTCTTCGCAGCTGTCCAGCGTTCTTCAAACCCCACCCAAAATAGTGAATTGGACCAATCAAACAAACTCTTCCCACACAACAAGAAATTCCCACTTAGTGACTGCAGAGACCCCCTTTTTCGCATTCCTTGAAAAAAATGTGAATTTAAAACTAAGATCATGTCATATTGAAAATTTTGTTTTAGCCATTTCAGATTTCGAAATAACTTAATGCACATTTTCATACGATTTTGCAAGATATCATGCTTAGAGTACAGTATGTATTCTAAATTATTCTTAGTCACTAGCACGTCAAAGTTAAGCTCTATATCTTTAAAATTAAGTGAGTTTTAGCCCTTTGTGAGTTAGCTGTCAGCTGTGACATCTTAAATTGAATTGACTCCCAATAATAGTCAATTGTAGATCCAATGAATATTTTCTGAAAGGTCTGTGGTTCATGACATAATTTGATAACAGACACAATAACTGTTGGTCAAAAACATTATCACCTGCCTTTCGCCTTCTGGTGTCAGGCGATAATGAAGTATCTGTGAGTATTTTGCAGAACTGTATTGTGCCACATTAACTCTGACAAGAACTAAAAGGGGACGGAAAACATTAAACCTAAATCTGCTACAGGGAGATGAAGAAAAAAGGAATGAAGAGGCTCTTTTAACATCCACAGTGAAAACACGGGCCAGCTGCCTCCAGTTCTTATCAGCATTAATTATTTGGAAACCTGGAACACAAACACACACAGCGAGAGAAAGGGCCAAGGGAAAGCAACTTATTTACAAAAACATTTTTATGAGCCAAACATTTTGTATATCTATTGAGTCACTCTCCTCAAAACCAATAAATAAACTAAAGATTTCCAAGTTTATTCAGCCCTTGGAGGAGTTTTAGCAGTCAGTCAAGTGAATTTTATCAAATGCGTGAATTTATGTAAGTTCTCTGTTTGCCTAAGGGCCGATATTCCAAATGACACGTAGTTCCTTGGTGACATTGGTTTCTTAAACTGAAAGCTGCTTGCTCTGTCTGCTCTACTTTACTGTTTATGTAATTCAGACCTTGATCATCCCAAGGTCTTAGATTACCTGCAACAAGGCACAGTTGAACAAATTTATGTTTTTTTTTCTCACGTCAATGTTTCATAACTCATCCACTCAACGAGTTCATCCACCAGAGCCAATCAGCCTCTCCGATTTTTTTTTATTTTGTTTTTTTGTCACTCCTAATAGTTTCTTTTCTTCTGCTTTTCAGAAGCCTCTCCAAATGACTTTATTACATATCTGAACATCCTAAAGTTGTGTTTCCTCTCTGCAGTGACTCTTGTGTTTTTCCTGGAAGGTGAGACCTACTTAGCGCGAATTACAGGAACCTATTAAAAAATCGTGTTTAATTTGTGCAATCTTGTTTTCCACAGCAGTCAAACATGC
This sequence comes from Cynodonichthys magdalenae, assembly GCA_031762555.1. Taxonomy (NCBI): domain Eukaryota; kingdom Metazoa; phylum Chordata; class Actinopteri; order Cyprinodontiformes; family Rivulidae; genus Cynodonichthys; species Cynodonichthys magdalenae. The sequence continues at coordinate 5,560,901 of JARVJO010000305.1, forward strand.
CTGGGTGCAGCGAAAATGATGCCTGCCATGCGAAAACAACATTTCTCTCTGCCTTCGGCAAACACGGACGTGTGCGTGCACGTGCACACCCACTCGCATGCAGGGCTGTTTTTTTTTTTTTTTTTTTTTTCATATTGTCTTATCACCCTAACCTATCACACACACTGTTAGGAAAAAGTCAACACTGACGCAACAACCAATTACTGTCTTTCAGGAAACGTGAAATGAAATCGGAGAGGAAATAAAAACTGGACTGTTGGTGTTCAGAGTGGCTCATCTCAGCAGACCAACCTTTGACAAACAGCTTCATACAAATTCAAGTCCAGAGACATCACAAGAAAATGGATTCTGAATACACACGAATGATTTCCAAAGACGCCTCTCTTTTATGTTTGATGTTAGTTTTAAATCTTGCTTGTTTACGGTACGCTCATTGGTTCAAGTGTGCATAATTTATTTTTTGTTGTTCCCTGTCCTCTATATTCTGATTCATTTCTTTCCGCACATCAAAGCTGATTATCTGTAACTTTTTTATCACCGCAGCATGCTGACGAGCGTGCTTTTTAATTTGTTCGTTGCATCAGTGGCTGGTAGCCCGCGCGTGTTAGTCATTCGCTGATGTTTGAATGCTTCATACGTTTTTCTTTTTATTCATTTGTCAAAAAAAAAAGTGCAGTGATTAGCTCAACCTCCGTAATTTGTACAAAACAGGATTTCAGGATTTTGCTTGTGTAAAAGATGTGTTCATGTTTGCATCATAAAAGGTGAGAAGTTGATTCATGTGTTGGAGGGCGTTTATGTTAAATTTAGCCGTGAACGCAAAAAAAACTAGTGCCAGAAATCATGATTATGACTCTTAAAGCATGGAAATAAATCTATGGTATAACCAGATTAGTGACGCTCAAAACAGGCTGAATAAAGTTCTGATTACTCACGTTATAATCCACTTTTTCTTTTACCCCTTTTTTAAATTGTATGCATCCTGAACACGACTGATCTGATGACGACTGAAAGATTCGGTGGGAACAAGACATTCATTTTTTCATAAACAAATTAGTTTTATGTCTTCTCCCTCATGCAAACACAATGTTTTCTTGTAAAGTTACGTTCCTTATGCAGTTAATTGTTACTTTAATACACAGTTATTTGGTTACTTTGCATTGGAAACATTTATATGGTCTTATCTAGGGGTGGGCAATCCTGGTCCTTAAGGGCTGCAGCTCCAAAACACCTGATTTGTATGAATGGGTGATTATCAGGCTTCTGCAGAACTTGGAAGAGACAATTCAATGACTGAAATGGGTGTGTTGGAGCAGAGAATAAAGTAAAACATGCAGGGCTATGGCCCTTGAGGACCATGATTGTCCACCCCTGGTTTTATCAGACTGATATCTTTACAAAATACTCTGAGTCATTAATTATGTAAAAGCTCTTTTTATACGATTTGTTGTATGAAAATAATGCTTCTTTCCATTTTACAAAACATTAAATAAAATGCACAGAAATTGCAAAGTATTGTGTTTGAATAAAAAAAAATGTTCCACAGCACATACAGATTAGATAAAGTCTCATTTCAACATTCTAGAATCCACTTCTTGTTCTTTTTGCAGCCACAGCTCGATACATAATGAGCATGTTTCTGCAAACAGACAGCACATCATGTTGGTGATTAAGGCAGGAAAGAAAGCTTCATCACGTTTGGTGAGGAAATAACGACTGAAGCTCTTGCTTAGGTGTTGTTTTCTTGTGGTCGTGTTGTCATGTCTCCACAACACCCTGCTGCAATATAGGAGTTATTATGAAAGCCGGCTGCTTAATGCAAGAAATGCTTCTTTTATTTTATGTGACAGTTCAAGGCAGCCTGTCTCTGCAGCTTTGCACAGTACGCTGCATTGGAAAATTGATGCGGCTTTCTCGGGCAAACAGAAGGTTGCCTCAAATCAGAAGTTCATCAGAGAGTCAAACAAAGCGTGCCGCGGTGTTTACAGCCCAGCCGTCTTCGTGTGTAAAAACATAAACATGGAATTAATTTCCTGCTTGCAGAAATGAAGAAATTAGAGGAGGCTGCTGCTCCCCGTTCCCTTCCTGTCAGCTGTGATAGCATTGATCTCCTCTTGTTTGTGTTCTTTATCTGTTTCAGTCTCATTATTTCCCCCCCACAAGGCCTGGAACATGCGACAGGACAGGCACCTGCGGAGGTGACTTTTAACCCCTTCTGTCATTTTACTGACAGTTCCTCTCACGGCAGATGAGGAGAAGTAGAAAATAAAAGGATCCAGGCATGTGTTGAAGGTGCTGCACAGGAGAGCTTTGTCTCTCCATGCAGGACTTTTCTTCATGATGAAACCCACAATGTGGGAGACATTGTAGGGGCCAAAGCACAAAGCAAAAACCAGCAGTGTTCCCAAAGCCATGCCAATGGCCCGGAGGCGGCGGCGCCGGTCAATGTGTTGCAGCCTTGACAGAATCCTGATGAAGTTGATGTAGCAGAAACTGGATATGAGGAAAGGGATGCAGAAAAGCACCACACACAGCTCCAGACGCACAGGAAGAAGCACCTTCAGCTGCTCTTTGGTAAAGTTTTCATAACACACCTCACTCTTCATTTCACCGGCGCCAAAGGTAGAATTTGAGTGGCTTTTCTGTCCAATAAATGGCACAATGAACACAATGCTCAGATGAAGGAAGGAGAAAATCCAGAAGAAGATGCTGGCAGCAACGGCATACACTGGTCTGCGCTTCAGGGTGTGCTTGATGGGGAAAGCTACGCCCAGGTAACGCTCGACGCTGACGGCGGTGAGAAAGAAGGTGCTGTTGTAGATGGTCATGTAGAAGACAAAACCAGTGAGTGGACAGAGGGCATAGGGCAGCTCCCACTTCATGTTGTTCATGGCCTCCTGCATCTTGAAGGGCAAAAACAGCAGGAAGAGGAGGTCAGAGATGGTCAGGTTGAGGAGGAGGATGTCGATCGGTGTGGGTCTCTGCCTCACCTTCTTCAGAAAGGTGTAGAAGGCCAGGATATTTGCTGGGAAGCCCAGCACAAAGGTAATGATGTAGACAGAAAGGCACAGCCCAGTGTGGCACTCCTGCATGTTGGCTTCGGCGTTAATCTCTCCGAACTGTCAGGAATTGAGACGTGTCACATTATGTCCTTGGCTCTGACTCTGGAGATGAATAGACTCCCCGCACAGGGAAGTCTGATCTGTCAGGCAGTCCGAAGCACAAAGCACAAAGGCTTCTTATTAGGTCAGTGGCCTGGAACAAACCCGAAAAGGCAGCGTGGTTTCCCTGTCCCCACCAGTAACCCAGCACTCATCGTTTCCTCAAGGGCTCTGAGCTCTGCTGATAAGAGAAAATGGAAAGAGATTACCACACTGACAGCAGAGTATTTCAAACTAGATCTCATTTGACACTTGGATTAAAATATGCACTATTATACTGTCCAGACATTCAATTTCAGCTAACAATAGAAAGGTTTTCAGAAACAAACAGTAATTCCTGCTCATTATACTCTTTCCTTATCTGTACCTCAGAGTATATTGAGTGTATCAGATCATAATTGGTTTTATGAGTTTGTATACACACCATGCTGTAAATATACAGCATGATGCTTTTATAAAGAGCTTCCAGATCATTATAGTATTATATTATATATCAGAATGTGAACATTCTGTGAAAATGTCCTCTTAAATCTATAATAAATTAATGTAACAAGAGAAACTAGTGCCTAAGAGTTTCAGTGAACACTTCTCCGTATTTCTAATGTCAACATTCTGCATTTGTTGAGAATAAAATACAAACTATGGGCAAGTATACGTGGGAACAGTCTAAATTATTATTAAAGAGTATAGAGTATCTAGATAAAGCTATATTTTCTTACCTTTAATGTACAAGGCTGCATCAAGTGACAAGGCATCACTTGTGGTTGAAGCTTAGCTCTTATAGTCTAATCAGAAAGAAAGAGGAAGTGGGCTGTGTGTTATTTTTTTCCTCCTTTCAAGAGACGATGATGAAACCAACAAAGTACACCAAATGAAGCAACCTGAAAACTTCCCCTTTGTCTGCAACAGCAATTTGCCAGTTTGTAAAATCTACCTCTACATGCTTCCTTTTCAATAGGCTTTAAAGAAAGGACAGGTAACTGTGGCTTACCTGTGCTGCAGGTCTCTTGTCAAAGCACCATGTGGTGATCTCCTCTGTGCTCCAGCCCTCGGCTTCAGTCTGCCATCATCTGGCACATCCCCTTATTTACATGATGATCTAAACATCCAGTGCAGATAACAGAAATTATTATTATCAGAGGGACACTGCCCCAGTTTGTCACCAAACACGGTTTCCCCGGCAACAGCTGGCCTCACTGTCACAGACGGTTTCTGCAAGCCCGTCTGATTGTCAGCTGTTAAATCATGTTTAGTTATCCATGTCGAATGTTTTTTTTTATTTTTTTCTCGAGTGTCTCTTAATGGTGTAACAAAAGGAAAATAAGGTGACCTGCTATCCAGGCCGTCCCTCCCTGAGCAGCATGTGGCGAAGGCGGCAGGGCCAGCTATATGGTCGACAAACAGAGGCTTGCTGTTTGGATAGTGATAAACGTCACAAGATAGATAAAAAAAATTTAATTTATCATGGATGACTTGTTTTTACTCCAAGGATTAAGCTCACATCTTGTGTGATCAATCTGTATTCTGCAGCTGAATGACTGTTTTTGCATTCAGCTACAATTAGAGCAACAGGCCAACTTCAACTTAAACAGGTGACACATAAAACAGGTAGTCCTGGTTAATTTTTACAAAGTCACACAGGCTTTTGAAATTGTAATGACTCAGGGGTGTACAGAGTCATTTTCATGTTTCTTAATCACTATGAGGTACTTTCACTTGAGACAAGTCTTTAAACAGTTGATTTGCATGAGTTTCAGTTACTTTTCACAGCCTTTCTTCTCATAAGATATTAATCTTTTCTTACCGTGTCACTCACTTCTAGTTGCTGCTATTGATCTTATTTAAAAACCCCTCTTTTAACTCACTTTGCCCCGTGGGCAAGCGAGCAAACACAAACCGTGTTTCTGTCTCAAGCGATCATGTTAGCAATCCTCGCATAATTCTGGGCAATCACAGCACATTAGGCAAGCTGCTGGGTTCCACTGAAAGACTTGGATTTACACAGCGACGTCAGGGAGTTTCAGAGATGGCTGCCTGTCCGACCACAAACGTTTCTGTAACCTTGGTGATATTTCATCATCGCGCCACGACAGCACGCATCAGAAATTAAACAATTCAGCTTCTTGGCGAAATGACGGACGAGCGAATCAAAAGAGACATGTGTGCAGGGTACTGTTTTGCATTTTCACTCTTCATATTTCACTTTTTCTTATCAACTACAACGCCACGTGAGTTGTAATTTTTTTTTTTTCCGCGTTAAAGCTGGCCCTGCTGTAGCTGGAAAGTATTATTTGCGGCTCTGATTATGTGACAGTAAGCGAGTTTTGATGAGTGAACAGTTATTGTTCAGTCGTTGCTTTTTAACCATAAAAGATTTTATTTTGACCTGAATATCTTGAAACATCTTCAGTGGAAATACAACTAGAGCAACTTGTGGATTTTAATACAGCTGTGGGTTTGTTAAATCTGGACTTTGATTCTTATTTTTTCTTGAGAAACTGTTTGGTGAAGCTGTTTGGTAAAGCTCAGTCATCAAAAATACTGTTTGGGTTGAGGTTACAAATACTTTTCAGAGGTAAGAAATGTATAGCTCCTTCAAAGATGTGTAGACAAGATACTTTTTGCATTGATTTATAATTTCGAATGAGTTTTTTTTTTTTTGTTTGTTTTTGCAGTGTAGCTAAAACAATTTTTTTTAGGAACAAAAACAATGATTAGAACATAAAAACAACAAACCAAAGATTTGTTGAAGTAAATAAAAATGACAGCATCAGTGGTTTGTTATTTTGATCGTAGCAAAGCAAGATGAAAAGGTCACATTAGTAAAAAGTGACAGCAGCTCGGAGAGAATTTCTGTACAACTAATTTAAACTCAGGTATTAAAACTAGAGTCTTCTGTTAATGCTTCATGGCATTCACACTATTGAGATCATTTTTTCTTCCGTACGTTTTTCGGCATCTAACTCGTCCCGCAGTTTTTGCGCT
>JARVJO010000305.1:5567901-5602460 GCA_031762555.1 Cynodonichthys magdalenae
GTTAGATGCCGAAAAACGTACGGAAGAAAAAATGATCTCAATAGTGTGAATGCCATATAGGCATTCACACTGATTATAGTAGCCAAAGTTATTTCAGCTACTATTTTCCCATTAAAACTGAATGTAGCCTTATTCAACTTCCTTTAAATCCTTCAAATTTTTTCTAAATCTTTACAGAACCTTAGATATCTTCTTTTGGTTTAGCTACTTTTTAGCTAATTTTAGCTTTTATCTACTAATTCATCTATATTTATACTCATTTCTGCTATTTTTATGCTAATCTATGCTTTTTAGTGGTTGTTTCTGCTAATTTGAGTTATTTATGCTTCTTACAGTTGCTTTCTGCTAAATTCAGCTATTTTAGCTGTTAGCTTTCTTCTGCTATTTCAGCCTAAATTCAACTCTTTTTTGCTATTCTTCTGCTTTTTTCTACTTTTTAATGCTTTTTCTGCTACTTAATGAAATTTATTCTCTTTGCAGTTACTTTCAGCTTACATTCTGCAGCTTTCAGCTAAAGTTTTCAGCAACAGGCATTCACACTCGAATTTTCGCAGGAAATGCAATTTCTCTAGTTTTAAATTGTTGTCATCTCAGAGATATGTATAACTGATATGTGGATTATAACCCCCCCTCACGCGAAGCGGGGGTCATAATATTTTTGTACTGTTTATTTTATTTTTTCAGTGATTTATGGTCAACCGTAGCACAGAAACGGCTGCACTGATCAACATGAAATTTGGCAGGAATATAGATGTGTCTGATCTACACTGCATCAGCCAGCAGTTTTACAATAAAACCCATATTTGAGGAGGGGGCTCCACCTGAAAAAGAGTGTCTGGACATGCATAAAATCTCATAACTCAAAACCTATTCAACATATAGGAGCTTCAGATGTTTTTGGTTGTTCAGCTCTGATCCATTGGGCCCACCATTAAGCCCACCCAACCCAGAACAATAAATTTGTTCTGATGACATCTGAGTTCTGGCGCACTGGTGCTTTGTGTACATGTGGGGGTCATATATGCTACTGCTATGCTGTATCTAGTTTGTTCTTTAGCAGCAAAGACTCGACTCAATGTCAGCAATGATGAAGATACTTTTGTAATTATGTTTTTAATACATTTTGTCAACATGTTTGTAACATAATTAAACCTTCAGTAAAGTGTCCACTTGGTTTAGCTTTAACCTATTCGTCCAAAAGCTCTTATGTTGGAATAAAAAGACATGTTCCTCATATAATCTCAGCTGACCTTTAGATCAATGAAAACTGATACAGAAGCATCATCATTAATAATTCCAAATCTAAAGGATGTATGTATTAAACTAAATATAAGGAAATGTTTAGTCATGTCAAAATACTGTTTTCGACTACACCATGATATTTTCCAGCTCTCATAGTGAAGCTGAAAATGAGAGATCTGAGGCTTGTTTTGGACGTAAATCTTCTATCTGTTGGTCTCAGGAGTTCTCTTGTCACCACAAAGCCGAAAGCTGTGAGAGTATTTGAAGAAAAGGTCATCCCTGTTTGAAAAACCCTCTCATGTGCTTTTGAAACTGCAACATAATTTGGAGTGTAGCAGCTTTATTAGAACTAGCTGTAGTAGATTGACCTTTGGCATTAAAGAAGCTGATGCATTCTGTCAGGCATATGATGTGCATCTCTAATTGTGCAAAATAAAGATTTAGCTTCCAGGCAGATGTGGTTGTTTAATGAGAAGAAAATGTTTTTTTCTCCAGAAGTTCTGGACAGGTTGATTGGTTTGAAAAACGGGTCACGGACCGCAGCTGAACACCCACAAACCTGAGGCAGTCAGATTACTCAGAATGTGGTGGGACAAAACTGATGCAATGGAATGATATTTGTGACAAAATGAAACAAGGACTTGGTTCTAATGCAGGTTCAGGTTCAGAGAGAAAAGTCTTCAGAGCAGCAGACAGTGTGTTTACTGGAGCAAGAAGAATAAAATCATTTATTACAGAAGCAGAGAGGTAAAATGTAATAATGTCAACATGTAGTTGACCCAGGTGATTAAAAAACCACAAAGATGCTCTCATCAACAAAGAACTAAATGCCTTTTTTTTTAAAGGTCATGTGTTTGGTGTAAATTCATCTCCAGAGACATTTTTTGTCTTCTTAAGTGGTTCAGAGGTTAAATGGAAAGGGTGAGGGGTAATGCTTAATGGAGCTGCTAAATAGAAATTAAATATATTTGAGGTTTGAAAAAGAGTATTTTAATGAAAATTATCCAGCTATTAAAATTAAAAGTTGAAGAACTGAAAACTTCAAATAAAAATGTTAATTCAAATGTGTCTAACCATATTTAAATAGCTTTAGATAATAAATATAAAAAAACAATCAATTTATTTATAATAAATAGATTTGGATCATTTTTAAACACAGTAGTAATTTGGAACTTTGTAAAATCTAACATTTTGAAGCTTAATCTGTTAAAGACATGTAAAGAGAATAAGGACAAACAGAAATGTTAAAGCTACCGTCAGTGGATCATTAGGGTCACCATGGTAACCACACACCTGTGTCTTTCATTCCCTGATAGCAATTCTAATAAGGCCCTGTTTACACGAGACCAGTCTCTAGAAATGTTGGTGTTTTTTCAAAGTTTATTGGGGCAAATAAACAAAAAAAATTACATGTTTACATGAAACCGCTGCCGGTTTCATTCATGCATGAATTATGTAGAATCTGTATGATTGTTACATTTAACCTAGTGAATAAACTGATGTTCCTTCAGACCTACAATGTTTTTTTGTTTGTTTGTTTTTGCTCCTACATGGGTGAGAAAGGGTGAGTAACACAAAAAAACACTCTGCTGTCTGTGATGTATTGTCTTGCACAGATTAAAAGTTCAAATCTAAAACGTCCAAAACTCATGGGCTGAAAAAAAAATGTAACAAGGATCAGATCTGGCTGGTGGGCCTTGAGTTTGATGCTGTCCACATTGTATGACATACAGCTTCCAAAAGTCATGTTTTCTGGATTTTTGCATGGCTTTTACCAAAATTTCATGACAGTATCAAATCAACAATTATTGTGCTAAAATCAGAAGATTAACCAAATAGCAACAATGGTGTTTGATTTTAAATTGGTACATTTAATAAACCTCTGTGTCTCAATGGAAAACAACCTTTTTCAGTTAGATTTTCACAGCTGTTGTGAGCAAAAAGCCAGAGTGCTTGTGTTGATGAGTACAAACATGAAGAGCAAAGATGAGACTCTGTTGTGTTGTCAGCTGCCTTTTGAAGACCAAGTGGGAGACGGTTGTGTGTCAGAATAAAGTAGAACCCATGTGGGCTTCGTGTTTTCCATTTACTGTAAAACCGTATAAATAGTAAACCCTCAGCTTCCCTGATCACTTCTGAGAATAAGGAAGGAAATAAACTAAACAAAATTCTCTGTTGAGGTAACAACACATGCAACACTGAAGTTTCAACAAAAATTAAATTAAATAATTAAGAAAAATCAAAGGTATGTTTTAGTTTCAAATTTGGTTTTGGTGGCAAATAACGATTTTGCATGTTTTTTTCCAAACATTAGCCTTTTATAAAATTCTCAAGAGCTTCTATTTTTAAAGAAATAGTTGAAAATGTCCCCAGATGTGTGTGACTGGTTGTTTTTTCTGTCTCTGTGTCCTAGTGATGGACATGTAACGTGACAGCTGAGATGGATGGATGGATGGATGGATGGATGGATGGATGGATGGATGGATGGATGGATGGATGGATGGATGGATGGATGAATGGATTGGTTCATCACCAAATTCAGAAATTAAAGCTGTGACTCTAAAATGCAATAAAATAAAAATACATTTGTCAAGATGTATCATGGTAACTTTAATCACTGGACCTAAACTACTTTAAAATGATGAATGAAACAAAAATGATGCAGAAAAAAGAGAAATCATTCTTGTCATCATCACATTGTTTAAAAGCCGGCATCAGTCATATGGATTCATTACAGTACAATATGGTTAATAGCTACAAATATCTGATCAGAAGGCAACCCTGAATTATAGAGTAAAGGAGTCTGAGTAAAAAACTTCAACCCCTTCTTTCCAGATTTGTCAGCCTGTTGACTGTTTACATATTACATAAAACTTTATTCAAACCCAAACTGTGCTGTTAAAAGAGGAGATGATGCAACAAGGTAAACACACTGACATAAAACTCTTCATAAAACATTCAGTTTTCTATTTTTCTTCATTTTTTTCCTCTCTGTACTATCTTCAGTAAACACCGGGTTGGAAGGATTTGGATTCCTTTTATATTTTATTATTCACATTTAAACCTTTAAAGTCCAAACCTCCTGTAATTTAGACAGTAAAATATTTATTTAAGAAGTTCGTTTGAAATGTAGAAGTGTATTGTTGCATTAAATGGACAATCCGGGGAAGAAATGGAGTTCAACACAATACAGTAAGATACAATATTATGACACAAAGCAGTCCAATATGATGCAATGCAATAAGTAAGTAAATTTAGATCAGGAGGACAGTTTTGATGATTCTTATGATATTAAAGAGATATTTTATTCTGCCTTTAGAGATATTGTTTAAATTTTAATATAAGCATAAAAAAATAACTGTTCTGAATGTTTGAACCTTCTGCTTAATGGCAAGGCAATAAAATACAGCCCATTTTTCATTGCCATATTTGAAAAAAGTAAGTATTGCAGTTGAGACATTAATTTATTCAACATCACAGTTTATCTGAACCACATCTCGCAGACTCTGTTGCTTCTTATCAGAGTTCTTATTTCTGTCCACATCGGAGGACAATAACCATCAGAAACACGACCAGAGACTTAAGGCAACAAGTTTGGTCCCGAGCAAAGATTTTGAAATAAAAACTTTACTGTTGTAAATCAAGAAGACATCTCTACAATGAAGAGACTGCTGGTCTATGCTTCACAGACTTGAGCGTCCCAGAAGCTTCCTTGCTAATCCCTTTGTTAATACCCAGAGCATGAACCTATAAGCTTCCTTATGTTTGTGGTGGAGAGGGAAGAATGACAACATAATTCTCTCATCCCAACAGAAGAGTTCAGTCGCAGCTAAGCTACCATGTTGCTATTTGAAGAGTGAGTTTGTGGCCAATGTGGCTTGGACTGATTCCATTCCCGCTGACACATTAATGAATAAAAGCTTAACATGTTGAAAAGATAATCCTGCACATTTTGCTGGAAGTCTTATCAACAGTGACCTAAGTCCAAAGAAATTTACTATTAGAGGACAGAAATCTGCCTTGGAAAAAATAAGAAACATTCGAGAGCCGTGAAGATAAAAACATTATTTTTGTTCCTGGCTCCACGCCCACACAAACCAATCATGTTCGTGGTGATTTAATCAATTTATCGTGGGAAATTACCAAAAAGAAAATTCCCCCACACATGCATTTTGAAGTATGTGCAAATAATATTTTAGTGACTGTGTGTCTTTCTGTAAACACAGAAACAAAGGCAGTTTCAATTCAGAGAAACTCTTTCAACTTTTACTCACTAATGGGATCAAAGCCAAAACACACACACACACACACACACACAAACAAACAATAAAAGTTTAGTTGGTAATGTAATATTGCTGGGAATTCACGGGGATCACAGGGCTGTTGGATTTGTTTTGCAAGAGATCAGAGGCTTAATACTTGAATTTCCCAAGAAATAATACTCTTACATCACTGACACTATACCTAATCCCCTGGAAAATTATAAATATGCATAACAAAATGCAGCTTCTTGATTGTTTTACTGAACCTGATACTTTACGCTGTCTTTATGTTATAAATCAGCTGAAATGATTGTTTTCTCTACAGCTAAATTAGAGCATCGTCACACTTTTTTCCTGTTTCAGTTATTCAGCAAGATCTCGAACACAAAATGCCAACAGAGTTGTGCTTTCTGTGTGCAACTTCACAGAGACATAAAAAAAAAAAAAATACCAAACCGGATGGTTCTGGAAGTTCAAAAGATGTCTGGATCATGAAGATAAAAATGTCTGGAGCAATCAAAAAGCTCCGCACTAAAAATGCATCTAATTACAGGGACAAAAAAAAGTTGAATCACTGGTTTTATCAAGCAGCGGGTGTTTGCCGAGATAAAACAGGAGCCTCCGATTGGACCAGATCCACAAGATGGAGACATCACTCGTTCTTGGAGGTCGATCAAATCTTGAAAGTCACAACTCCTCTAATCAGGCTGTGAAATTGTTCAATAGACTGAACAGAACACAGCTCTGTAATACAGTTTAATACAAAAGAGGATTGGAAGGCAGCTGTAGTTTTACATTAAGGTGAGATGAAAGTTTAATGATCGCCGTGGGGAACATATGCCATGTGTTTGGGAACATTTAAATAGGAGGTTAGCTGCTGATGGCCTCACTATTGTAGCTCCAAAACTAATGGCTGCTCTGCATGATTTCCTTTTCTTAAAAGTGAAATGTAAAAGATGTGAACTGATTCTTTTTTTAAAACTGTGGTCTGGTAATTGCATATCTGTGGATTTGAACCCAGCTTGGAGCTTAAAATTAAGGAGTTAATAGTTATATTACCATTTATTTTATATTTTTTAGAATTACTTCATGGAACTTCTTTCCCCCATTTTACGGAAATGTTCATCTAGAGATATACCTTTCACATAGTGAGGGGCAGTGAGGTGTTTTTATTTTTACTCATTGGGCTTGAAGAAGGAGCGCCACAGCAAATAAGATATATTTTTTATAAATATATATTTCTGTTTTTTTCTTTTATTTAAAATAAAAATAGATTTCACAACCATTTTAAATGAATGATTCAATGTGGCAGAATAAATAAATTTAAAAAGGTAAAATATACTTGTTCTTTCACATAATGCTGTGTTTCCCCCACCATTATCAGGTGATTATATGCAGAATGGTGGTACCATAAAGTCATACAGTGGTTTCTACAGATAAATAGTTATGTTTAAGTTCTCAATAGTAATTTAACTTCTAGGGTGTGCATGACTTTATTGAGAATTGCTGATCTAAAGTATTGTTACAGAATTATTACTTCAAGTCAACTTTGTGCAAAATAAAATTGATAAAATAAATAATAAATTGAAACAATTGTGTTACTGATTAATGAAATTAATGTTTATTACTATTTATGCTCCTGAGCTGCTGGTATGTCATATATAAAATTATTTACTGCAAAATTGATGCTGAACTTTCAAAAAAAAGTGGTTCCCGACCCTGGTCCACAGCTGTTTCTGCAATTCAGTCATTTCAAACAGGTACCATTTAAAGAGAAGACACACCAGACAGTGTGTCCAGAGGACTAGGACTGGGGGACACTGTCCCAAAGGACACTTGCTGCCCTAAAATGATGTAACAGTCTCTGAGTTGTTTTTGGTATTCATGTGACTCACCCCTGACTCTATTTTATGAGGAGGCTGAAGCGTGCCAGCCTCAGTGCTGCTGTGCTGACTTCCTTTTAACGGTGTGTGCTGGACAGTGTCCTGACATTTTCCATTAACAGTCCGGAATGGGAACTGCTCTGAGGCTGACGAGAGGGAGCTGCAAAAAATTAGTTTTAAAAAAAAAGACCAAAAAAAGCTTTTTTTTTTTTATACCAGGGGATGCAGAACCAAAGCATAAAACATTATGAAAGACCCTGCATTATGAAGAACCCCATCAAGCTGTTGAAGTGTTCACTGCCGTTCCATCAGGTAGAAGGTTGTGAAGCCTCAAAGCCCAGACAACAAGACCAAAGCCTGGTTTAAAGTCCATGAGTTGTCATGATTGTGTGACAAAACTTGCATATTTTTCTTTTTTGCACCTCCCGCTGAGACACCACATCTTGTGTGTTGCCCTCTGACAGAACTGTATTTTTTTTAAAGGGTATGCGCCAAGTATCGTGTGATTGGTCAGAACTTTGTGGGCGAGTTTGTTTATCAAAAGTGGCTGCAGTATGCTGCTCTCATTTCTGCTCCACCGAGGAGCAGATGGCTGATTTATCTTTACAACTGTTCCAGCCACACTTATAAAGATAGTCAAATAAAACTTGTGAAAATAGTCAAACAACTTTTAGAAGAGAACAGCATCTTTGAGGCTCATAAACTTCATCCCTCAAGCGGCTCTCAGGACTTTGTTCTTATTACCGGAACTTTAGGTTATTTATTTTCTCTGTTACTTTTTTTATACTGGTCTGAGGAACACATTTTGTTCGTCCAAGTCAGATTTTTGTTTTAGTTTTTTACTGTCTTATGTCAACCAATCTATTAAACAAAAATAGTTTTTATATCAATAGTAAACTTTGAACGTATGATTCAGTATGACAAAAGAAACACCCCTCTTTTGTCATACTGAATCATAAGTTCAAAGTGTACTATTGATATAAAAACAATTTTTGTTTATATTTAAGTAAAAATAAAATTGGCGGGCCGGATGGAAGTCACTCATGGGCCAAATGAGGCCCACAGGTCTTGACTTTGAGACGTGTCCTACGCAGTCCAGGTAGGCTCCATAAAAAGGCTGTGAAATGAGATAGTCTAGCCTTCGGATTACGTATATTTATTATTTTTACTCTGCAGAGAGTGTAGAATCAGTCACTGGTTTTTAGATTTTCTTTTCTTACCTTTTTTCTGGTTATGTTCATTTTAAGTTTAGTTTTAGTTTGCTTGTTATTTCTTTGATTTTCTGAAGTAACTAGCAGTTTTTTATGTTATTAAAGCTGATATCTTTTACATCCCACCGCTTCAGGGTATTTAATATGAAAATATTGATGAGAGTAGCTTTAATTAATGCAGGCTTAATTAAATTGAGGTTAAATTAAGGTTTATGAAAAGCAGTGTTTTAAATATAAAATTTCACCTCATGTAGGAGGTACAATGACTCAATAAAATTCAAACCACAGGGTTCTCACTGCATTTTTACAGCCTTTCCCCTGCAGAACGAACAGATAAATAAAACCTAATTTATTACGGTGTCTCCAGCTTTGAAGTGCTTACTCAGTTCTTGTGTGATGACAGATGGGACAAACAGCACTTTTTAGGTCAGCAAAATGTCACTCCCCACACACCCTGAACATCCTATTAGAAAACACTGTCCTTATCAAAGGCCATTTAAAAAAAACATGATAGTGAGCAATTTTGAAAAAGTGAAAAAGTGAACTGCACCAAATTGTTTTGCAAATGTCACATTTAACTTCTCCTAAAGCCCTGCTTAACGTGAGGTGGCGTGCCGCGGCTGTGGCATTTTGGACGCAGAGATACTCCAGGACTTTCTGTTCTGAGCAGGAACATGTTGCTGTGCTCACAAGGTCTGCAACCAATGTTGTTTTTCCAATGTCACTTCCTTTTTGTCAGATCAATTAATTTGAAATGGCAGAATTAATTACAAAAGCCCATCACAGGTTTTCAGAACCTCAAGTGATTTCTACAAATTACTTAGTGTGGGAGAAAAAGCAATAAATGCTGTGACAAATGAAATGTCTGTTTGTTTCCATGTGAGAGGAGAGGAGTGAATACATTCTTAAAATTGGGCTTTTCAGACTTGAGCTGATGATTTATCTGTAATTTAGCAAGTATTTCTCCATTTGAAAGGCTTAACATTCCTTGAAGGAATGCATACAGTCTGAGGCTTTTCATACAAGTGTTTTAAAGTAAAATCATCATTTGTTGAGAAATAAAACTTCATCCAGTGTTATTAGATCTCAAAATCCGAGTATGGCTGAGTCTCAGCTACTACCACTTCAAATTTTAGCTCAATATCATTAAAACGAACTGATTTATAGACAGTTTTGTGTTGTTTTGTGTGTGTGTTTTAAGTTTACTGTAGCGGACATCTTGAATTAGAGGTACGTCCTACGATTACATGAGTATCAATAAAAATCATCCTTTGGTTCTGGTGATCACACATAGACTCAAGCAAAACCTTTAATATCAGTCTTATTTCTTGGTGGCAGGTAATAAAAACTTTTACCCAAAATAAACTTAACTGTTTTGTTTTGGGTTTTTTTTGCAAATATTCACTCATTTTTAATTTGATGCCTTCAACACAATTTAAAAAAGCTGGGACTGGGGCAACAAAAGACCTGGAAACCACAGGTGTCCATCTGTGAACAGGTTAAATGGAAACAGGTAAGTGTCATGATTGGGTATAAAGGGAGCATCCCTGAAAGGCTCAGTCATCAAAATGAGAGTGTTTGCAAAAAATGAAAAAAGTCAATACATTAAACATCTTGTCTTTGTAGTGTTTTCAATCAAATATAGATTGAAAAGGATTTACAAATCATCTCACTCTGTTATATTTGTTTTATACATTACACGTGTATTTTAGTAGTTATCAGCAAATGTTACTCTTTTTCCTCACATTTCATTTTTCTCTTGCTCTCCTTTACAAATACACTATGTTTGTTTGTTCAGAATTTCATCAAACTTTGTTTCTCCTACACTGCTATCTCCAGACAGTTAAGGGCACTTTTAAATTAAATTAGCTGTATTTCATTTGAATTTAACCTCTATGATTAGAAATGGACACAGCTAAAACAATATTTAAAGGAATTTAATTGGACACAGTCTTCCAGGACAATGTGTGGCTTTAATTCCCTGCTTATTTATATTTAGAATGAAATGACAGTAATGAATTTTGTTCCTGTTTATTACTTGTGTGCTTCAAAAAACGTTTAGATAGAATGCTAAAGCCTACCATCATGTGAGACTGTTATGAAAATAAAAAATAAGCTTTCCAGGGAATTAGGCCTAATAAATGTTAAAGTTTCTCAGCTGCAGATAGATTACAGATTTATTACATTTCATCCTGTCCATCAAACGCAACCTCATTTATTTTTTGTGAGTATAAAAGATATAAATAGAAATTAAAAAATAGTTCTTGATGAACTGCTGAGCCCAAATAAGTAATGAAACACATCAAACAATGCAGGCAGTCTGTTTTATTAAAGATTGAGCACAAGCGCCTGGGCAGCTGAAGCCAGAAAGAACATGTGAGTTACACTGGAAGCCGTGTCTCATACAGGTTCAATTTATTTTCTCAGCTGTACGTGAGCTGAAAGTGAACCCAGCCGGCGCAGCTGTAAAACACAATACCTTCAATACACCTCGTGAATCTTTGTTGTGACTCGTTGATAAGCAAATGTAAAGATTTCCACCGATTCTTTATCAGCCGCTTGGTTGTAACAGACAAACTTTAAATTGCCTTCTGACATGTTTTGATTGTGTCTGCTTTGCTTTTTGGTGAAAAAAAAGAAGAAGAATGAAAGCAGATATGATGACTGAGTTCAGGAGAGAAAGAAAGCCGTGCAGCTGGTTGCATTAAGATATAGCTTACAACCGATTAAAGCTTCTGTCCTGCAGGGTGTTTAAAGCTCCACTGGCAGCTGGATGATTACATTATTTTCTGCAGGTGTGATTTGTGCTGCAGGACAGGCTGCTTGTTTAATCAGACTCCCTCTGCAGTGTTCTGCACCCTGCACCACCCTGGCTGTCAAATGAGCAGGACTTCTTTTAACTCTCTTAAGCTTCTGTAAAAATAAACACGTCTCGAAGAAAAAGGGAAAAAAGGAAAGTAAAGTTTCTACGAGATGATTTTAATGCACTTTCACTGCATGTTGTTGAATGTTTAGTTGAAGATGGCTGCTGTCTACTAACACATGGTTGTACGATGCAACCTTCCTACAGTTAGAAAATAAAAAAATGGCAGTCCGGTTTACAGACTTTGTGCTAAAACTCGGTGTCATTCAGTACACTTTTTTTGGGCATGACATTTCGCAATACTGCATGAAACTGCGAAACGTGTTATTCTCAAGAAAAGAAGTCCATTTCTCAGATTAACAAGATTTTAATCAAAAACTTTGACGTGTAAGGAGACAGGTGTTTTGCATGTCTTTAAAAAATGAGCATCAGTTTAACAAGAAATGCTGCGACGTGCTGCCTCGTCTGCTGCGACACTTTATAGGTGTGAATTTCTTTATTATTTGTGAAGTGAAAGAGTGTGTGTGTGGGTGGGGTGGGGGTGTATGTGTAGTTTCACTTTAAGCAGCTTCAAGGTCATAGTGAAACAGAATGCTTGGTAATGTTGAAATTTAAACTCATGTCTGTAAAATTCACTGAGTTGTGGCCATAAAAGGACAGTCGGATGTGGCAGCCATCTTGTATTGGTTTGAGTCCAAAGGTTGAACAATTTAGATGATTAGTTTTCCTAACAACCTAAGTTGATTCCTGTAACTCAGGGGTGTCAAACTCATTTTCACTGAGGGCCACATAAGCATTATGGTGGCCCTCAAAGGGCCAGTTGTATCTAACTTTGACTAAACAAGTCAGATAGTGGCTGCCATCTTGAATTCTGAACTCTCCCACTTTCTGTCAGGGAATTTCCATGGATGATCAACATGCATTATGGGAGATGTAGTTTATGGTTGATGCTGGCTTTAAAGCAACTTATTGTAAGACGTTACTGTGCTATCCAACTAAATTACTCAGTTACGTAAAGCTAATAGCTTAGGGGCAGGACAAGTATTAGCTTTCACCTTTTAAATTCACTGCAATAAGAAACAGTTTTCATATTAAGTATAAAAAATATATATATTTTTTTAGGGGGGGGTACTTGGTGGGCCATGGGAGTCACCTGTGGGCCACATTTAGCCTGCGGGCCTTGCTTTTGACACATGCTGTAGTTGACAAAGTTTAAAACAAGGATCTTGCACAAGCAGCACTCAGAGTACAAATTAAAAATCAGTCTCAGCTACTACCATGTCAGATTTTAGCTCAGTATTTGTACAGCTGACTGCTTTGCCATCTTGATTGAAGCTGTCCCAATGAGTTAATCAGTCGCGGATGTTAACGCAGTCATTACTATTAGAAAGTTTCATTCAAATCCATTCATTGGTTTATGAGATATTTTCAGACAAACAACCTTTTTGTCATGTTTTCACCTTTCAAATTCACCGTTGGCCACGTAGGAAAGCAGAACATTTATAAGACATTCAAACTGCTGGAAAAACTTTAAAGTCCTGAATTTCCACAAGCAGTCAGGTTCATTTTTTTTAAAACTTCTTTTCCTGCAGAGCGTTTGAATAAAACAGTCTGTCTTTATTTGAAAGAGAAAACATGGTGAAAATATTAAGTGGAACATGATACGCTCAGTTGATCCAACAAAGGATTACGATAGAAAACAAAACTCTTTGAAAGAACGGTGCTTTTTGTGTACCCCTGAAGGCAGCAGTTCACCTTTAAACAACTAAAAAAAAACAACACAAGTCTGTGGCAACTGAGGGTTTTCTTGTTGCTGATTTTTTTTCCTTTACCTCTGCCAGACTTGCATCCTAATATATGAGTTAAACACGTGGTCAAGGTCTTTAGAAACAAAAAGAAAAGGAACCTAATGAAGGTGATCGATGGGCATCAGAATTCCTCTCACACGGCTCCCCCTTGTGGGTGAAGAGGCATGAAGAGTCTGAACTGAGAGGTTTTAGGATGTGGTTGGCATTTTGTGAGCTTCTGTTTCCTGATTTAAAACATTTAGAGTGGTTGGACGATGAAAAACAGACTAAAAATAAGGATAACTGCAAAATGTAATCAAATATTCCACATGAGAAATAAGAGTTATATATATGAGCTGTTTTTCAGAGGTCAAAGGTCAGCAAGTTTTTTTGTGATCTTTTCAGCTCGTTTCAATGAGAAACATCACATTTTTACCCCCGAGAGAAATTTACTGGCTCAATTCACACTTAAGTAGAAAAAGCTTGCAGTTTGATAAATACCAAAAACCAGCATTCATCAATACAAAAACATGCCCAATTTGCAGACACAGCGCCTGAGTTATGTTTTCCTTTAATTTATGCCTCCGAAGGGATGAGTAAACATTTACAATTACTTGTGGGTGTCACAGTAAATCACAGTAAATCAGCGCACTAAGGCAACACCAGCAGATTTGCATGCAAATGGTTCCAGAGGAGGTCGCAACATCAGGTTTTGAGCTTTACAGCGTTGTGTTTTTCCACAACAAAACGTCTTGCAATTTCCTGCGAATTGTTCAGGCTATAAACAACACACTTCACTCTGAAGACAGCAGGCGCAGAGTATTACAAAAAGTACTTCATTTGTAAAATGGCCTCAAACTTTTCATAAATCACAGCTTTCGCCTGGAACGGGGAAGGCAACGCTCGGAGCTATTCTGGTGCAGGTACTCAAACGCACTCCATCTTCACTCATTACAGTGCTAGTATACCGTGAAGTGTCTCCGATAGTGAGCAGCAGGACTTTTCATCAGACGTGACGTAGAAGTGGGAGCAGGAGACGGATGGAGCTGTGATCCAAACACGAGCTCGGTACAACAAGCTCGAGGAACAGATTTATCTGAACCACGGCGCTCGGTGTGCACGAGCGCCATGAATAATTATCACAGTAGACACAGTGAGCAGAAATATGTTCAGGCAGCAAACAACTTCATGATTCAGAGAAGCACCTGAATGAATGGGTGGTTTCTGTGGACTGAACCGTTGACATGTTTCAAGAGTTGATTTTTTTATTTTTTTTTTTTGGGGGGGGGGGGGGGTGAAAGGAAAAGTTAGTTTCCTGGTTTTTCATGGAAAAAAAAAAAAAAGGTAAAATAAAGTCCTGTGAACAGTCCGAATAGTGATGGCAGCAGGCTATTAAAATCCACCGAGGCTTCATAAAAACATGAATAATAAATATTTTTATTACAGATCAAATGTAATGCATCAAGATCCCCAAATTTACACTTTAAAATTTCCTCACAGGGAATAAAAACAAAAATAAAACTGCTTTCAGCTTCTCACATCTGTTTGAGCTGGTTATAGTCATTATTTTGCATAAAGACAGTAAATTAAGCAAATTTTATACCACAGATGTTCAACTGGAAACACCAGATGTGTTTTGCATTTGTTCATGTGGCTTTCAGATTATTTAGAGTGATGTTTAAGGGTGGATTTTTTTTTTTTTTTTTTAGTTTAGCTTGTTTGCTTTCTGGGGGTCCAACAAAATGTTAAAACCTGCATATTATTCCAGATTTCCCTGCTTTTATTTTGCAATTTATCTTCATTACTCCTTAAAATGGCATCTGGGATTTCTACCATAGGCAGAATTTTACCTGGGCCAATCAGCAAACAGGAGGAGTTTTGAACGACAACATTGATTTTCTGCGTAGTGTCTGCTTGTAGTTTATGGTAGTGGAGGAAATGAATGAAGCCAGTTTGTGTTGAGAAGGCTTCCTAATTAAATTAAATTTGTATTTTACATCTCCGAGCCTGTAAAATGTAAAATAACCATTGCATAAAATGAATGGTGTTGTGACACAAAAAATCTGTGCTTTTTGGTCAGTTTGAGTCCCCGGACAGTTGCTTATGGCAGCGAGTAGGAGGACAGGGTGGGCGGTGTTGTGCCACTCAGGTAACCGCCCCCTACCCAGCTTATATCATGTGAGAGGTTCTACGGATTTTTTGTGAAAATTACGTATTTTTGAAGATTGATGTAAACATCCGAGGATGTTGACATGTTTGAAGCCTAAAACCTAAAAAAAGCATACCTGCACACCTTTTAGTTTAAAAATGCAACCGTTCCAAATCAATAAATACAATTATAAAAAAAACATTTGTTTAACCCTGTAACTTTTTTTTTCCCAGCTGAAAGCCTGGCAGTTTAGGTCTTTGTGATGACCTCATTCATGCCTGAGTGTGATTATTTTTCCCCAAGTCATTTAAGTCACATAAAAGCATTTAATTAATGAGCACCCATCCATTCATAGGATCCCCCCCCCCCCGCCCTCACACTGAGTTGAGCGTTATTTCCGAGCACCAGTGAGGCGAATCCCCTTAATTGAGAAGTGTCAGAAGAGGCATCCGCTAACAGAAGGCGTAAAATAAATAGCTCCATGCGAGTCAGGACCACCCCGACACCCCCCACTGCTAATTTCTTCCTTCATAACTGTCACCACTCCCAGCAGTCGAGTCCATCGTTGTGCCTTTCCATTTACCGTCTGTCTCTGCCGGCTCAGGTGCTCACAGACATTCATGCAACCATTTCATGTGCAATTTATCAAAGGGGAGTGTTGTTTTGCCTTGTTGATGAATGGATGATAGGATGTGAACTTCTCCAGCAGCCATTGATCACTGAACTTTTTTTTTTTTTGAGCTGACTCTGGGCAGATTTTGATGTGTGTCCAGTGTGTCAGAAATGAAAACAGTCTGAGGGAACAGTGTGTGTGTTTTGAGCATTTCAAGTTTCTTTTCAGAAAAGGAGGACAATATTCAAAAACTTTGTCAAAAAAACTGTTGCCAGCCCCATGGGAGACATTTTCATTTCTTAAAAAAATAAAATAAAATAAAAGGACTGACACACCAGTGTGTTGACAGCTTTTTTCGAAAGCAGAACTCAGTGCAGTCAGTCTTGCTTGGTGGAATATTGGATTGCGTCTGTCAGCTGTTTGTTTGTGGCAGTGCATGCGGGACATTTGTAGAGTGTCATCCGCTGTCATCTGTCATCATCTTGGTCTTCCTCTGTGGGCTTGTTGCTGGAAAGACACAACAAGGCCTTCATTGGCAACATGTCATGCAGAAGAGAAGGCAGAACCCCTGACACACTCAGAGCTACTTCTGCAAACTGCAAAGGTGTCACAAATACTTACGTCTAAGTACATTTTATAGCACTGTCAATAGAGAGAAAATGCAACAACAAAATCTACATAAAAGGTATTTTCAAAGACCCTTCAAGATTTATACACACCCAAAAGTCAAGAAGCAGAAACAGAAAAGACAACACAAATGCACACAGGACAGTACACCTGAAGCAGCACAACCTGAAGAGTGATTTCAAATCATTGAACATCTGCTGTCATTTCAACACATCATGCTGTGGGTCACCCACCTGCCAGGGGTTGGTCATGTGGGCAGCGTGCCCGTGTCCACGAGTTTGACCATGCCTGTGTGCGCCAGCTTGATTGTGTCCAGTATGATGATGATGGTGGTGGTGGTTAGTGGGCATCGCGGCGGCATGGCGAGGCCCACCCGGCCCGTGTTGTAAGTGCCCCTGAGTTGCTGTCATGTTGCGTTTGGCAGGTTGTGCACCTCTGGCTGGAGATCTGTGTTGGTTACGTTCTTTGGGGAGGTTCTGGAACTGTGCCAGCGGGATGACGGGAGGAGGAGTCGGTGGCCGCTGGGTGGTCACAGTTGGAGCTTGGATCTGCGTAGCACCGGGGTGAAGCAGGGCTGCCTGGGTCTGCTGCCTTCGATTCTCAAACACTTGAGCTCTCTCAGTGTGGGTTCTAAGTGCATCCTGGGTTAGATTACTGCGGTTAGGCTGGGCAGAATGGTTTGGGATTGGAGCAATGCCCCCTTGGCGAGGCTGTCTGGCACTGTGCACGGCGGGCTGTGTGTGTGTGTCCTGTCCTCTTGTTTGTATCGGTGCAGCTATGTGTTGCTGACTCATGTGTGCCTGCTGAAGGTGATTGGGATCAGCCAAAGCTCTTATATCTGCACTCTGCGGTGCAGAGAGTCCTTGTTGGGCTCTGGGTCCCTGTGGCACAGCAGAGCGACCTGCAGAGGCCTGCTGGCTCATGAGAGGCAGTGCCTGGGGGTTATTGCTGGGAGTTGTTTCCTGCCTGGGGGCAGTCTGGCTGCCTCTGATATCTGGCTGAGCACTTTCCCTTTGTGTGTGGGGGCTTCTCTGTGTGTGGTGTAAGGACTCATGCTGTGGAACACTGGCAGTGTTCGGATGACGATGACGATCAGCTGATCGGCTCGGTGCCTCGCTGTCCTGTGATGGTGGGTCACGTCGTGGTGGTGTTCTGCGCCGAGAAACCGTTTGGCTTTGAGGCTGAGGTCTGCTTGCTGTTCTCCCCTCTCTTACGAGAGGCTCAGACGTGTATTCTCTAGAATAGTCTGCACCGTCAGAGTCTACTTCAGGTAACGTCTGCACAGTTTGAACAGTGCCAGTGGGGTAAGCAGGTGTTCCTCTGAGGCGATCCCAAGGCATCTGTCTACGAGTGGATGTCGGGGTTGCGTCAGGCACCCCTGAGTTCCTGTCAGACCTCCTGTGAGGCTCCGGCTCCTGCTGGTACGTCTGTGTGTTTACATTTCGCTGAGACGTGTTAATACTGTTAAAATGTGTATAACCAGTCGGGATAAGCCCAGACTGATCTTGATGTTCTGGGTATAGATGACCATGCAGACGGGGATCCATCTGATGGGACTGGACACTTTGCATTGTTGGATTTGACTGCATTATGTTTGGAGGATGCATTTGTGAAACATTATTATTATTTTGACTAACAGGCAATGAGCGATCTTGCTGAATCTGCTGGCTGTTGGCAGGATATGAGTTAAGGTTTACATTAATGGTAGGAATTTGAGCGTTGTTGTTCGGGTTGGTGGATTGTGGTACCGTGTTGAGACTGACTTGAAGAGCAGGATGCTGGTTGCCGTCCTGCCCACCTCCAGTTTGAATAAGGATGTTGGGATTTTGCTGCTGTGAGTTCGGGAGCGTGTTTGCATTCGGAGCCTCTGTGTGTGCAAAAGCGGGGTTGTCGATGCCATTGTCTGGGTATGAATTAATATTCTGAATAGCATTTTGTGGACGTCTGTTTGCACGGCTATTATTTTGCTCTGTTTCAGAGTGATGCAGTCCGTTCAGAGGCAGAGTCTGTGGGTTGCCACGGCTTTCATGTTGGGTTGTGATTAAGCGGTCAGGCTGGCGTGTTTGTGTGTTCCTGAAAAGAGGGGGTTGAAGACCTTGGTCCAAATCCCTTACATTATTAGTTTGTGGATCTGGAGGCTTGATGTGAGCAAGTGAAAAATGAGGGCATGGAACAGAGAGCAAAAAAAAAGATTGGGTTCATTTGTGAACAGCCCTTCAGCACCATCATGACATAAAGACAAAATCAATACTGAATCATGTGTAAACTTTATAGTGGCTTACAATAGGCCTTTGGTTGGGATTTGTCTCCTGAAAAAACACATTTTCCCTTCGTCTTTGTTGAACTGAAAGCACAAAACAAAAAAGTGATAGTTTAGTGTAAAAGATCCTCATTGGGCTGTTTTCAAAAAGTCAAAAATATACTTAAAAAATCCTCAAAAAGACAACTTAAGTGTGCACAATGGCAACAAACACACAAATAGACTTACCTTTCCTCCTTTGCACAAGACAGATAAGGAGAACGATGAGGAGGATGATGATTAGCAGCCCCAGGAATGAGCCAATTACAATTCCTGCAACTTCCCCTCCATCAAAACATACACCTGAAACAGAGGTGTCAAGTAATGTAGTACAAATCCTTTGTTACTTTACTAAAGTAGAAAGTCTGGTTATTTATATTTTACTCCAGTAATTATTTTTTTTTCAGCCATTTTTATTCATATGGGGACAAAAGACCAGTCCTGATATGGTGGAACTCCATTTTTGGGTTGGGGGTTGGGTTTAGGACTAAGGTATAAGTTGATTTAAGGTCAAGTTTAGGGTCAGGTATGCACTGGGGTGGTTAGGTTTAGGATAAGGGGACAGCATTAGGCTTTAGAAACAACTGGAAATGAATGGAAGCAATGAGTGGATAGAAATAAAAATATGTGTATCTGTCAATGCATCCCACATTTTTCAACATTTTATAGTTTTTTTTTTTTTTTGGAGGGGGTGGTGAGGTTGTGCACCTTTTATCCTTAATGGCTTTTTTCTCCTTACATTACTTTCACTCATTTACTTGAGTAAAAATCTTGAGTTGATACACCTACTTCCAAAAATATCTTTAAGCCCTAGTATCTATACTTCTACCTAAGTGATTAATGTGAATACTTTTGACACCTCTGATCTGAAACAGAAAGAATGATGTCATGGGTGGGAGAATTAATAAAGATAATGATGGAGCTCAGACAGAAAGAGAGAGAGACAGGGAGAGAAAAAGAGGCTAAAGGAAAGATGGAGAGTTCCTACAAAGAATAATGAAGTAAGTGTGGGAAGAAACAAAAGTAAAGCGAGGGGTGGGTCACTGAATGACTTTGACCACAATCACAGCAGATCAATCTGTTCCGTCCCTCTCCTGTCATGAAGACAAATACAGCGGAAAATTCTAAAACCAGCTGAGATTATTATCAGTCACAGAGGGGTGAGCATTCACCATAACTCACCCACGACTGTCAGGTTGGTGGTCTGCCTCGACGTGCTTCCAGTGTTGCCGTTTGCGGCGATGCAGGTGTACTGGCCGCCCTGACTGGTGGAGGCGGTCTGAAGGGTGAGCACCCCGGTGTTCGGCTGCCCGGTGACTGGTTGTCCGTTACGTTCCCAGGAGAAGGTGGCGGCAGGTAGTGAGGTTGAGGTGCAGGTGACACGCAGCGTACCTCCCACCTGTACATCCCCTCCACCCACACATTGTTTGGGTCTGTCGACGGACAGTGCAGGGGTGTCCGGTCCATCTGGTGAGTTGATGAGAAGAGGAAATCTCTTAGCAACAAAAACACGTCGTTCCCAACTAAGCACAATTATGAAAAAGCAGTGCTAATTGGCTAATTATAGTCTGCTAAAGGGAAAATTACTGAGCAAGTTTGAGGCTTTCGTTACCTCATCTGTTTTAATTACTGCAGTTAACCCTCTTTGATCTTAGTCAGCTAATGAAAAAGACTTGCATTTTAAATATTGCTTCAGAAGATCTAAATTGCATTAGCTGCTCTTGCAGAGTTTGCAGAAGTACTTTTGTTGTGAAATCTGAGTTACAGTTCAGGGACGTTTTGCATTCGAAATGTTGCACAGAGTTTAGCTGCTCAAATCAGTTTGGTGTTAAAATTTACATCCATCCATCATCTTAACCCGTTTCTTCCTTTCAGGGTCACTGGTGCTCATATCCAGCAGTTACAGTGCGAGGGGCGGGGTACACCCTGGACAGGTCGCAAGTCCATCACAGGACCACATAGAGACAAACAAGACAACTATTCACTCTCTCACTCACACCTAGGGACAATTAAGTTACCAATTAGTCTGTTTTTGGTCTGTTGGAGGAAACCGGAGTACCTGGAGAAAACCCATGCATGCATGGAGAGAGCAGGCAAACTCAACCCAAAAAAGTTCTTAGCCAGGATTCAATCTAGCAACAGCTCTACCTCCTGAGTCACCGTTAAATTTGACAAAAATGTTTTCATATCATTTTAGGTTTTTCCTTCTCATCTCAAAACTGACTTTTTTTTAATGCAGCTCTCCCCAAAGCCAAGATAAAGTGTTTGTTATGACATTCATTTTCTTTGTTCAGCGGTCTAAGATGCTTTACAACCTAAACTGGAGTCCACAAACACCGCATTAAACATGGTAAAAGATACTGCTTTACATACAAAAAAATCACAAAATCAATCGTAATAGCAGCATCAGTTTGTGGAAACATGTTTCACTGGAAAAGCATAAAGACAGGAAGGAGGGAAGCAAATCTTCTAAAGCACTAAGATGTCAAACTGGAGCGACGGTTCAAATTCCAACAAGAAAACAACCTGAAGCGTACCTCCAGCCTGAGTCTGGACCTGAACCCAGCTGAGCATCTCTGTAAAACCTAAAAACTGACTGTAAACTGATTGAACTTGAAAATTACTGCCAAATACAAGAAGAAATAGAAATTTCCAAAAACAAGCTCATTCCAAAACAAACTTGATGCTGCCATGTCTCCAAAATCTGTTTGAACCAAGTAATTAGTAAAGGTTGGAAAATACGTACATAAACGAGGTGTTTACTTCTAATCAATTCAGAAAAAAAGTAAGTTTGAAAAACTTGAGTCTGAAAACTTCCTGTGCATGCAAATCTTTCCAATTAAAATATAGTGTTTTTATGTACTGCAATAAAAAGCTATAGTTTCCTGAAACAATCTCACATCAGTGTTCCAAGGTAGTAAATATGTCAAAGATGTTGATTTGGGAGTTATAATAAGAAGCCATTTCAGTCATTATTCAAGGTAACAACAAATCAATTTGATGGTTCTAGCTTCTGAAATATAAACTTAGGTCTTATTCTTTTTGAAAACTAACCAAAATTTGGTGATGTATGACCAAAAAAAATTCAGTTTTAGGATGTCACCCAACTGGTAAAAGACTTTTAATAATTTTTGATGAATCACAAACTAAAAAGGAAAAAAAGTGATGGATTGCCAGTGAAAATAATGATTAGATGCACTTCAACTTTTACAAGCTATAATCAGAGCATAGCAGCAGGCATTGTGGTGGAGAAATCACAGTTTACTTTGCCACCAAGCTGAATATTTAGATGCTACATAAAATACTTTTTTTTTCTTATTTACCTTATATTTCTCTGTGCCCAAGTGTTTTTTGCATTTGTGGTTTCATGTGGGTAAAGAAACGTTTATTAATTTTCATGCACACTGATGCAGTAGGTAACTCTGTGAGGCACTACAGTGGAAAAAGTCAGAACAGAATTAATGATGTGATCAAGACAAAGCCAGCATAGCACCACAGGCTTACGGAAGAATGTCTTGTGCAAGCCGGGTGCAAATCAGCACACAGTGTGGCAGTGCAATATGGATAGGGAGATAAGCTGCTGCCATTTGTTGTGGTTACAGCTGATTATCTGCCGCGTGTCTTGGCCAGTTGTAAACTCACAGAAGACGGTGAGGGTTCTTGTGACAGTTTGAAAGCTGGCAGGGTTGCTGGCGTTACACATGTAGTCCCCGGAATCACTGCGACTGGCTGGGCTGATGACCAGAGAGCCACTGGAGATGGTGATTCTAGAGTCGGCAGTGATGGGTACGCCTCCTTTGCTCCATTGGACCGTGACCTCCGTCCCAGAGGCCCACGTGCAACTCAGAGACGCATTTTTATTCTCCACTGCGGAAGGAGCAAGCAGGGTCACCCCAGTTACTGCGTCTACAAAGAAAATATATATATAAAAAAAACATTTTTTTACCTCAGAGCTGCAAACACAGAGAAAATGTTTCTTAAATAGCCATTACTGCAGAAATGGAGCCTGAGAGTGTGAGCGAGAGTACACTTCAAAAGTTGGAGTGACAGAACAATAGAGAGCAGTTTGATGTTTCTGTTGAGGATAATTTGTTGTAATCAAAGCTAGAGAGAGGCGAGAAGGGACAGCGCTCAGATAGAAGAGCAGATGGCGCATAAGAGGGCAGACGGTGCGAGTGGTGGCCGAGATGTCTTTTGGCACGCTGCCCAAGTTAAATAATTGGACAGGGAGAAGAGGGGGCGTATGGATGGAGGAAGGAGCCGTGGCTAAAAGAACCATGGCAGCAACAGCAAACAAACAAAAACATTAGAGCCACCACCAAAAAGCTCTAATTACTCACAGGTTGTTGTTTTTTTTGCAGAGCTTGTGACTCAGCAACTCATAGTTTTAAGCAGCTTTTGGTTTTAAGAGTAGTTCGTGAGTAATCATGATGTTTGGGAGGAGCAGGCTGTTCCACGATGTGAACCAGCACTTGTAAGTTTGGGGAATAACTACGGTAGCTACAACAGTTTGGTTGCCGTGCTATCCATGGGGGTCAGAAGGATGAGAGACCGTGCGTCATCCCTCCAGCGTGGGCTGAAAATAAAAAAGACACTCAGCTGTTCAGTCTCCATTACAATACTGAATATGAATGAATGCAAATCTGGGTTTCTACTGTCTCTACATGCAGCGCCACTTTTAGACGATATCAAACATCTAAGACCGTGAGTGCTGCATAACTAATGAGTTTTAATTGGCATGAAGCCCTGAGCTACTTGCTTCATCTCCTCCTCTTTTTTTTTCATTAATCTTACCTCGCCTTCCATGGGTCACTAATTTCATTATACATCCCAGATAAATTCATGCACTCCCTGAATCTTCTCCTTTTACTTCATCATGTTCCTCCTGAACATCACCGCTGCCTTTAATTTGCTCACCCAGACCTCCAATCACACCTGTTCCTCTGATCAGTTTTTGGCTCTTACCAAACACCCTCAGCTGGACGGATCTGGAGTTTTGGGTCAGGCCTGAGGAAGCAACAGGGACCACATTCACGGCGTACGTCCCCGCATCTTGGAGCTGCGCATTTCCAATTTGGAGCGTGTTGACAGTGATGGTGACTCTGTTCTGGAACTGAGCCACAGAGTTAATCGTAGCGCTTCCTGCGCTCCAAAAACCCAGAGTGGTTCCTTGGTACGTCCATGTTATAGTGAAGATCTGAGACTGAACCACATTCTGCACGGTGAACACTATGGTAGCACCCGTTTGAACCAGCACCGGGTCTTGCTGGAACTGGATCGATACCGGGTTCTGTGCCAGAACATCAGCAGGGAGGATGACTAAACAGGATGAAAAAAACACAAAGATTAATGTGTAAAACAATTAAAAATATATATATACAGCAAAAGCTGTGGGGCACCAAGTGTAAAACAAAATGTTAGAAAATTTCACTAACATATTTTCCATTATTTAGCTCACTTTTTGAGTGTTAACATTTTTTCACTAACATTTTATTGTTATTTAGGTCACTGTTCTCACATTTAGCTAATTTTTACTAAATGGTAAATGCAAATGTTAAAAAACAAATGTAATTATTAAATCCAAAATCTAAATGTAAAAAGGTGAAGCTTAAATGTTGAAGTTAAATGTTCACATTTAGGTATTTTGGAATGGAACGCAGCCTTTGCTGTTGGTGCTCAGCTCATGTTATGATGTCATCACTCTGAGACAATAGCAACTGCTAGCGCTCTAATGCAGCTAAAGCTTCCCTACAAGACATCATTTTTGCAGTTATGGCTGGTGTTTGAGCTGCACTTCAAACTGCTAAAATGAACACATTTTGAATTTAGATTTTAAATATTATCTTTAGCAATGTTAGAAGCATTAGCAGAAGTTAGCATCAGATAACCAGCATGATTTAATCATCATGCGACAAACATCTACAATGGCCACTGCTAGCCACTGCTAATGCAGCTAAAGATAATATTTAAAATCTAAATTCAAAATGTGTTCATAAAAACAATATGGGTGGTACCTGTGGTCCAGCAGTTTGAAGTGCAGCTCAGTCACCAACCATAAAGACACCAGCAAAAATGAAGAGCGCTAGCAGTTGCTATAATCTCAGATTAATGACATCATAACATGAGCTGAGCACCAACAGCACAGGCCGCGTTCCATTCTAAAATACTTAACTATGAACTTCAACATTTACGGTTTAACTTTTACATTTAGGATTTAATATTCAAATGTATTTGTTACAAATTTCAAATTTCAAAGACCAAGAGCTAAATTTTAATGATTTGTAAATTCAAAAAAGTATTCTTACATTAGTTTTTTTATGTTATAAAAACAAAAGCCAGGTTTTGGAATTTAAAAAGAAAAAAAGAAAAAAAAAGAAAAAAAATCACATCCAGTATTGTTTTAGGTTATAGTTAGCCTGATTTAAAGTAGACCGAGTTGTGATTTTTGCACAAAATGCAAACGAGGACCTTTTTACACCTAATTTATAGTCCAGATAGTAATAAAATGAACAAATTCTGTGTTTCCGCATTTGTCTGTGTTGAAGCGGCATCAGATATTCATGCTAAATAAATTTGTGGCGTCTAATATTTACACATAAAACAGCCACAGAAGAACTGAGTGATTTCTACACAAAATCACTCAATATGATCCGTCTCGCTTGACAGCTTTTACACAACCTTCAGGAGACGAGAAAAAAAAATCATAACATAGCATAGAACTTATGTTGAGTCAAACAAAAGGTGTTTTAAGCTGCGGCCTTTGTTGTTTTACTAACAGAGGAATGAGTCAGAAGTGAGAAACACCCACAAATGATGCAGTAGACTGATGCTACTTTCAACTGGTTGAATCACAAAACCAGA
The DNA here is from genome assembly GCA_031762555.1 of Cynodonichthys magdalenae. Classification (NCBI taxonomy): domain Eukaryota; kingdom Metazoa; phylum Chordata; class Actinopteri; order Cyprinodontiformes; family Rivulidae; genus Cynodonichthys; species Cynodonichthys magdalenae. Next base: position 5,593,699 of record JARVJO010000305.1, read on the forward strand.
ACACCAACACAAAAATCAGTTTTGGTGTATAAAGCATGAATAACCAACAGCTGATTTGTTTCTGTATTATAAATAGAAAAGTAAATATTGTATCATATTTAAATGGTGTAAAAATATTTTTATAACAATATTTAAACTTCTGTTGATAAATTTTAAGTTTCTGTTGGTAACAGGAAATAAAGCTTTAATTATTCTTTAATTTGAACCAAACTTGTGTTTATTGGAGGTTTTATCATCGATCCACAGCCGATGAGAGAAACACTGCAGACGTTCAGAGATCTGGTCAGACTGGATCTGTAGCACCTCAGCTGCTGAGACCAAAGCAGCAAAATGTGTATTTAATAATTTGGAAGTGTCGCTAATTATTACTTCAGTTAATATCTTTCATGCATGAACAACAGCCCTTAGTTAATAAACAAATTTAAATATAATTTACATCCCTGGAGCTAATTTTCTTTGCTTATTGTTACTGCAGCCGCTCAAACACTTAAAAATGATCTTTGTTTAAGGATTGTTCTCAGTTTCATATAATTTACACAAGAGAACATGGTGGAGATGAAAGATTTTGAAAATATTTTGTCACAATCACAATATTTATCTGATTAAACCAATTTCTTATTTTTTCTATTAATGTGTTTCTAGAATTGTCCCACAAATGTTTGTCTCTCAGATGGGTCATTTTTATTCTCATAAATATCAATCTGTTTATTGTTATGCAGTCAGAAGAAAACTGAACAACAGTGAAAACTGCCTATTTCACATTTCTTTTTACAACATCTATCCATTAAACATTAATTGTGAAGTTCTTTTAAGAATCAAAACAGTATCAGGAAATGAAATGTTGCGATATTTTCTTACACCATTAGTGTTGCACAGAATATGTCAGGCTTTGTTGACATTTAGTGCTCTCTTTAATTCCTTGTTTTAATCTTTCTGCACCTTGTATCTTATTTTAGTTGTTCTCTTCTGGTATTATTATAGAGGCTAGATATTTGAAAGTCTTTGCAGGAATTGGTGAATTCTCAAATAAGCTTTATAACTAGTTAGTTTAGAAAAGTGTTTCCCAAAGTTGGGGGTTGAGACCCCGTGTTTCATGAAACATCAAGTGAGGGTCCCCTGATTATTTCCAAGCATCAGTTTAAATGCAAATAATTTTTTTGATATAATTTTTTACCATAATTTATGCAAAAAAGAAAAAAAAACAATAATAATAAAATGAAGAAAGTAGTGTCATATTAGATTTGCTCATATTGTTATGTGCATATTTAACAGTTATTAGTACAGTTTGCATACGAAAACCAGTCATTTCTGGAGTCACAAGTTTCTGCAACTGTTATTTTGTGGGCCAGGAGCTAAAAAGTTTGAAAACTACTGGTTTAGAAAATCATTAATGGCAGCAGCAGGCCTAACCTGCGTGATTTTGCTTTATAAATTTCCCTATAAAAAAAAAACGATGCCCTCGTTGCTTTCAATCACAAACCGAAACTATAATGTCGAAGCCTGGAAGGAGGCCTTGAAGGCAACACGTCAGTGAGCGGATGAGAACGCAGCCGAGCAGGTTTAACAGCTTCTAAACTGCTTTTGTTTTATTCGGGTGCTTTGAATATTTCAGCGGTCCTTCCCTTACATGTTTACTTTAATATTCTTTTAGTTTTTTCCTACAATCTGTTGAGATAGACACGGAAGAAGAGCAGAAAGTGTCACAGCTGAAATGTTTTACCTGCCAGGAACAGACTGATGAAGAGCAGAGGTTGTCTCATGTCGTCAATCAGGCCGGTCTGCTGAAAAACACTCCTGTTATTAACCCGTGTAAATATAATTTTCTTTATTTAAAAGTCAGACTATTTAAAGGTTTCATTGCACAACCTTTAAAGCACCATCACACGTGAGTGTTAAGTTTCTGTGAACATTGACAACCTAATTACATTAATAAGATGGTTGTAAAGAAGTCTTACCAAAGCGTTTCCTTTCTTCCCTCATGTTGATTTCCCACTGAACCAAAGCTAAACTATTGTTGCTTTTTAATGTGACTACTTCCTGTGTTTATTATCTCCTGTCAAAGACACACCTGTTCTCTTAAAGAGCCCGCGCGCATTTATGCAAATGATGAAAGGGAAACCCAGCTGTTTTATAAAAAACATTGTTGTAGAAATATTTTCTCGTGTTGTGACATTCATGGTTTAAGGTCCTTGTTATTGTTACCCTGCAGTTCTGATCTGATGAAGCAGGTTTCAAACACCGTCAGCTCCATAATTAACCTGCTCACACACCTGCCATGATCCGTTAATGTGAACTAAAACCTGAGCGCCTCATTTGCATGAGGAAAAACTGGAGAATATTCATGATCTCTGCTGATAGGAAGGCTCAAAGAGTTGATTGCGTTTCAACTGTTAGATTAGTGCCACCCACTGGATAAATCCAGCTAACAGCTCTTCTCTGTGGACAAATAACTCTGTGGGATCCGCAGCTGTAATTCTCCTGATTACTCATAAATCCTTTTTGCAAATAAAAGTTGGGTCATAATCACATTTAAATAACTTGTATCAGAGCCCCAGGCAGTGCCTCATAAAAGCAAACTTCTGACTAACTGATGTCATTTTGCTACAAGGGTCCGGTTGTTTGAAAGCAACGTGCAGCTGAGAGGAAGATAAGGTGGTTTAGTTGCTGTTGGACATTTTGGTTTCATCTCATTCTTTTATTCAGTCATTTTGTCAAAACACACCAAAGCACCAGGATTTTAGATGTTGCACTCTGACATAAAAGCAAAAAAAAAATTCTTATAAACCCTCTCTTGCATTAATACTCACTTGCATTACTTTAATTTCCTCTGTAGCTCACCAACCAATATAATATAAGACACAAGATTAATAGCTCTTGTGCGAGATGCACACAGACTTATCAGATTTTTGACACTGACTTAAGGATACTGATATGGTTTGATGGTTATCACATTAAGCACTGCTGACATGCACCATAAATCATTACTTGGCATTATTTGACAGAAAGTAGTCATACGCCTCTTATCTAAATATATATACTGTGTATATAGATTAACACTTTAAGTTGTTTTTTTGTTTTGTTTAAAGACATTTTTGACAGTATTATATGACAATCATTTCATCCTCTTTGCTCGATTATAGTCAAGTTTATTCATTAAATAAATTAGTTTGCTACTTTTGTGTACATCAGAAATGGCAATGAAGCAGTACAAAAGACAATGAATGACAACAGTTTTAGGAACAAATACAATTAATAAAAATCCCACATTAGAAAATTCAAACTGAACTCCAGAATATTTCAAACTGAATTGTGTTTAATTTAGAAAACTGACTTCAATGATTTGCAATTCTCATTGTTTATGAAACATCAAATGTTGAAACTAACTAAATGTTGTAATTTGGTGGGAAAATAAAGCACTTTTGAATTTTTTTGGTGCAAACACATCTAAAAAAGTTTAAAGAAGGACAACAAAAGGTTGTAAAACCACACAGTATGATGAATAACCAGCTGGAGGAGCATTGTGCAACTTATTTGGTTAATTGGCAAGAAGTGAGGAAGAAAAACCTGCCTCTCTGATGATATGGGGTTGCATTAGTGCCTCTGTCATAATCAGCTTACACATCAGGAAAGGCACCATCAATACAGAAAGTATTTACAGGTTTTAGGACATATTTGATGCGCTTCTTGTGTGCCGTTGTGAAGAATTAATTCGTTTTTCTTTGTTTCTTTCTGTCTTATATTTTGTCTCAACATTTTCAGATTTGGAATTACTTAATCATGTTTAAATTACTTATACTGTATCCGAGCCTCAGGTTGTGCCTTGTAACAGCAGAAACAGCATTGATAACCTGGTTTCTTTGTAGTTCAGTGCTTCAGTTGAGTATCAGGCGTGTGCTGCTGAGAGCACAATCACATTTGAAAGTTTGTTTAGCTGAAACAACCATCTGAAAATAAAATAACTTTCCCAGGGAAAATCTTGTTGGCATTCCCCTCTACGTGCTGGAGCGTGTTTCCCAGCTACAGACTACAAACAGTTATTGGAAAAAACAAGAATAAAGTAAATCATGTACTGTTCTAGCGCCTCTTTACAATGCAAAACCAACACATTGTGTTGCGTCTGTGGGCCCAGTGGTGTTTATGCCGGATAAGAACAAAGTACAAAGCCAAATTTCATGAGATCGTCTTTTCTCTTTCTAAAATGAAAAAAAAAAAATACCATCGCATTTTATCTCTGTTTACAAACAGTACGACAAAACATGCATGAACGTCCAGAAATGAACGCGTTGCATTGTTGGGAGAGCGTCAGTGCATGGGAGCAGAGCCCTGGACACAGGTCTGAGAATAGAGGAGGTGCAGAGGGAAAGAAATGAGGAGGAGTGATTGTTACAACAGAGAGCTCATTTGTTATAAAGACAAAGCAAAAAGAAGTATAGAAAGTACAGGAAGGCTGTGGTGTACAGAAGGAGGAAACGGCTCGAAACGGGTGACGCCTACTTTGAGACACTCAGACACTCTGTCTGGACCTGAGCAGAGGAGAAACAGGTCACACAGAGGAGAGGAGGGCCAAAAATGTTTTTTTTTAACTTTAGTTTACAACGATTTCCAATAATGTAGCAGAAAGTGCTTCAGAGGTGTTCATTTATTTAGAGCCACAGATCTGTTTGTAGACTGACTTCTGCTGCTCTGAATCTCCTTTTTCATTTGTCTCAACACCACTCTGGTAGGTGAACTTCCCTCTGGCTGCTTTGTTTAGTTTTAGGATAAAGAATTGGACAAATTGCAGAATATATGTAATGCACATTGTGTTTCTGTGTGGTTATCTGCGTCCTCTCACCCTGTGTTTTACTGGAGCACATCTGTTTCAGTTTTTTTATTATTATTAAGTTTGGGCAGTAGATACTTTTCTGTTTGGCTCTAACTTCTGACTTATACGCCGTCAGCAAGGCTGTTGTTTTTTTATAGGATAATTCACAAGTAATTCAAGGAGAGGAAACATTTGGACTTCATCTCTAAGAGTGACACACGCTGCTTTAATTGTTTCTTTGCTCTCGTTTTAGTTTTGTGTTTTCTCCGGAGGTGATGTTGTTATTTGTGCTGCAGTGGCCCCCCCGCCGCCTGAACACAGAGGAAATGGTGACCCGCTGCTGCCGCAACTGAAGTTCTGGACAAATTCCTCTTCCTGTGCTTTTCTTTACATCAGCAGGCGTTATGGATCTGCAGTGTTTCCTGTGCTGGAGAGTCGCTCCACTGATACTATTGTGTAAGGCTTTTCACAGCTACGTCCATACTAAACATTTCCAAAAACAAAACAAAACAAACACACAAAAAAACAGCAGGAATCGACAAAATAGCAAACAAAACATTTTTTTTTCTTCAGATTCTTGCTGATTTGTTTGACTTGTTTTTCATGTTTAGAATTAAAGTTCAAACATTCTGCGATGCCTTTTCTTGCCAGCTTTAGACTAAAATTATCTTATAGTGAGAAATGATGAAGTTATAGTTAGTTTTGTCAAACCTTGAAAATAACCAATCTCATACCATATTGTAATATCTTGTGAATAACTCAAAAAAAAAGAAAACATTTTCATCTACTCAACTGAATTGAGTAAATCTAATACAATTACTTCATGTCAACCTATTACGTAAGTGAAAAATTGCTTTAGATTTACTTAATTCAGTTGAGTAGAACCTGGTGATCCAACGCAAACATTTCAAAAAATATTTTTGAGTGTACCACACCAAATTTTTAGCTCAGTATCTGTAAAATGTACTGAGGTATAATTTTGTGTGTGATAATTTTATTACACGTGACATCCATTTTGATTTTAGTTAACCTCAAAAAGTAGTCAGTTCTAGATGTTCAGCCAAATATACATTCTGATAGTTTAATTGAAATCCACCCAGCTCTCATATGATCACTTATATAGGGTGCCAAGTGTAAAATAAAATGTTACTAAGACATTTTCATTATTGAAGTCACTTTCAGAGTTACATTTTATTGTTATATAAGTCACTGTTCTTACATTTTTCTAATTTTTTTCTAAATGTTACACTTAAATGTTCAATAATGTTTAAATCTAAATGTAAAGGTTAAATGTTGAAGTTTACATTTAAGGATTTTGGAATGGAACGCAGTCTTTGCTGTTGGTACCCCGCTTTTGTTATGATGTTTTGTTATTGAAAGCAACTGCTAACGCTGCTAAAGCTTCCTTACAATACATTAAACTTACAGCCGGTGTCTGAGCTGCACTTCAATGTGCCAGATCACAGGTACCATCCATATTGTTTCCAGCAAACACATTTTGAATTTAAATTTTAAATGTCATCTCCAGCGGCGTTAGCATTTGTTTTTGTCACAGGATAATGACATCTAATCCTTTGCTAACGCTGCTAACATTTAAATTCAAAATTATGTAAAAATTGGTAAAATGTAAAAGCAATGAGTTAAATAATTTTACACTTAGAAAGTGAGCTAAATAATGAAAATGTGTTAGTGACATTTTTTAACGTTCTATTTTCTATGGGTATCAGTCTCAGCCATATACCACACCAAATTTGATCTCAATATCTTTAAAACTGACTGAGTTAGAGCCATTTTTGTGTTTCCTAACACTGTGTAGCTGTGGTGGCCATCTTGAATTAAGTTAACTCTAATCAGTTGTAGACGTCAACCCAATGGTAACTTTCTAAAAGTTTCTTTAAAGTCCTTTTTGTGATTCATGAGCTGTTTTGGACGAACACACAAACACACGCTGACAAGGGCAGAAACAGAGAGCAGCACACTTTCGTCCTGTCAGAACACACACAGCCTTCAGATGTTGCGCTCTTACGTAAACACAGAAGTCTTCTGGTAAACTGCCTCTTGCAATAAAAACCACACTTGCATTATTTACACTTCCTCCATGCTCCGCCAATCAACTTAAGACACATGATTAATAGCTCTTGAGGTACATGCACACAAGCTTAGCAGGCTTTGACACAGACTTGAGGATACTGATGTGGTTTGATGAATATCACATTAGGCACTGCTGACATGCCCCATAAATCATCACTTGGCATTATTTGACAGGAAGTAGCCGTATGCTGTGAATCAGAACATACATGTTGAACATATATGTAGATGACGTGTTGAAAACTGTGTTGTAAAAATAATGTAACTTTGTATCTTTGTCCTCAGTGCCTTGCAGATTGTGGTGCATGTTGGTGCACATCACCAATGAGCAGCCTGTGTATGTAATCCCTGGCTCCAGGCTGGACCTCAAAGCCTGGATCAAGATGGATCCCCAGGAAGAGATCTCCATGGTAACCTGGGAACGGGAGCCTGAAACTGGATTTGATCCGGTGACGCTGGCCACATGCTCGGGCAGCAGCCTGAAGTGTGCTGGTACGAGGCCAAACGTCTATGCGAACACAGAGCAGCAGGAGACGACACTTCAGATTAATGGATACGGCAGAGCAGACAGCGGCGAGTATTCTGTGACTGTGACAGATCGCACGGGAGCCAATTCCACCGCACGCTGCATCGTCAGGGAATACGGTACAGTCAGATGATCGGAGACGTTACTGAGAATTTGAGGCCTGGTACTAATCTGCTCATTGTTTTGTGTTTTATTTATCAGATGTGTTGAATTCAAACATGTCAAACTAATGAAAGCAAAATTACTCATAAATCATTATTTAAAAGGGGACATATCATGCTAAATTCACTATTTTAGCCATTAAATACATTTTTTTGTGTACTTGGGGTCTAAGAGTGTAGCTATCTTTATATTCTGTTTGGGTCATATTTTTCTGCCTGTTTTCTTTATTTTCTATAACGTTTTCTGAACTATTACATCAAATTATTTGCAACGTAATTGCCAAATAAGGTCAGGACTTACCAACTACAATTTGGTTGTCTTCTGGCTCTGGGTCAGACTCTGGCTCCAACATGTAAGGCTGGATAGACCAGTCTTCCCTTGTTGACAACTTTTAAGTAATTTATAAAACAAAAAAAACTTTTTGCGCTGCTATATAAGTCCCTTTTTAAAAGTACAATGGACCACTCTGGAAGCTGGAGGGGCAGCAGGGGGTGAAGCGGCTCATTTGGATTTAAAGAGACAGCCTCAAAACGAGTTGATCTGAGACACACCTCAGAAAAAGAGGTGAAAGAGGGGCTTATGGAGTTATAAAAAGAAGAAATTCATACCAAGGCATTGCAGTTCCACTTTATATAGACCCCAACTGAAGGATATAAATGTGAAAAATAAAAATTTAAAAGCATGATATGCCTCCTTTAATAAAATTTTTAGAAAACAGTCACTGAGTGTTTATCTACAACTGAAGTCAACCCAATTCAAAATGGCTGCCAAACTCAACTGACGTTAGAAAACACAAAAATGGCTTCAATTCAGCCAATTTGACTCATATTGGGCAAAAGTTTGTTGTGGTATTAGCTGAGAGTTATTCATACATTTAGTGTTGTAGTCAAGACCACCTAAGCCGAGACCAAGTCAAGACCAAGACCACAGAGTCTCGAGACCGAGACAAGACCAAGACTTTTAGGACCTGAACCCATTCGAGACCAGGACCAAGGAAGGGCGAGACCGAGTCAAGAACAAGACCAGGAAAAAACAAAAGCAAAACTAGTGTCCTAAAAGATGGCGTATTCTGTATACATGTAACTAATCTATATAGAGCTAATACTGACAAAATCTTTGTGTGAAGGCAGAAGAAAGAATTTTGCTACAGAGGCAGATTGTTAACGTAAATAATTGTAAAAG
>JARVJO010000305.1:5603342-5633637 GCA_031762555.1 Cynodonichthys magdalenae
CATTTTTAATTATATTAGCTTAAAATTGCTACTCATACCATGAACTGACATCTCAACCGTTTGGTCAAGCACATTTTAAAAAAAATTCTAAACACATAATTTGAGATTTTGTGTTGCATCAAGTGTCATAATTCTGTTCAGTAAAGCCTTTATCACTAAAATATGTTAAAAAAGTATCCATACCTTTCAGAGTTTATCCAAAAATAGTCATGATGCCTTGCTTGTAATTTTTGTCTTAGACTTCCTGCTTGGAGGCGGGAAATATGAACCTACCATTGACTGTCACAGTGCCATCTGGTGGATTTTTTTAGCATTACATGCTTCAACCAAATGGTAGAGATGGCTCAAACAGTTTGAGTTGGGTTATGCAGTCCCCTGTTTGAAAATTAGTGACACAAAATGTGGTCAACGGTTTGGTTGACCGGGCAGTTAAAGGGTTAAGTACTACAACACTACATACATTATTTCTCAATAAATAATGAACTCGGTCTAAAATACTTAATCTAAAACTGCTGCAGCGCCCTCCATGCCCCTACTTCCCACAGCTTTGTGTTGAGACACTTTAATAAACAGTTTACAGCCTAAACTTGGCCTGTTTAAATCAAAGTCAGCTTTCTTTTTTAAAGCTGTTTTTTAATGCACATTGCTGACTCTGGATTAATTTTATTTTTTAAAACGTCAAATTAGTGCATTTTTTATGACTTGGGTTTTTTAATTATTATACGTTTTTCTTTTATATGTTGTTAGCTTGTCAAAAATACTCAAGGTTAGAATGTACTTTTCACAACATGTTTTGATTAAATGCTTTAAGTTTTTTTTAGTTTTTCTGACAAAATAAATAATTGAAAGACATCAACATGGATTCTGCAAAGCCAAGATTTCAAGATCAAAATTTTTTTTATTTAATTTCATCCCCCCCGAGGATAAATTGATTTGTTAATTTTTCTAACTAGAAACTGCGATTTGCGAAAACAAGGATTAATAAATTCTACACTGTTAGTCCCGCCCTGATGAATGTTTTCTCCACAAAGCATCTGCAGAAAGGTCACACGATGCAGAGATTCTTAAAGGGCAGCAGATAGTTGTAATGGGAAAATATGGATATAAATGCTGCTTTCTTGCAACACTTTCAGTGTGTTGCAACAGCAGTTTATTTAATAATAAAAAAGTTGGTCTCTGCTCATAAATCACACTGAATAATGACATAAAAGCAAAAATGTTTAGAGTGTATCAGCTGATGTGTTTGGCTTTTTAAATTCAACATCATCACAAGTGTTATGAATATTCTTTAATCTCACTCCAGTGCACATTGTTTTCTTCTGAAGGTGGGATTCTCATTTAATAATGTAACACTTGAAATTAAATTTGCCTAAAGGCTTTGCTCTTCTGTTCTTCCTTTTTTGTTTTTGTCTCTCTGGATGATTTCTGTCTCATTGGAGCTGTCTGCTTTCCTGCTTTTCTTTTTTTTCAGCTCTTTTGGCTCCAACAGGATCGATTCATCAGCTCCACTCTTTACATCTTCTCCCCCAGCTTCCAGTGTTTTCCATCATCCCATTTTCCAACTTAATACCTCACTTTCTGATCTCATTATTGTCTCTGAACCTGAGCCAGCTTCTCCTGACAGCATTAAATGTCTCTCAAGGTTCTTTGTCTTGGACCCGCTTAGACAGCCATGTACCATTATTCTTGTTTTATAACAGACAGAAGCCTACAGCTGAGCTCTTTATCTCTCTCTTGTTTCCATCCAGCTCTCATGCCTCTCTCCATATTTGACCTCACGTCTGTTCATCTGTCTTCGCAGAGGCCGTCCATCACGTCTCCGTCAGCATCAACGTGTCCCACTCCTCGCTGGTTTGTGGCGAGGCGTGGGGGACGGACCCCAGCTTCAGCTGGCTCCACGAGATGGCCGTCATCACTCAGAAGGTGGGGAGGGTCTCCAGAGACGGGACAACGCTGTTTATGACCATGAGACCCATTTGTGGCCACTTTACCTGCGTTGTTAGCAACAAGCTGGGCTTCGATTCAGACACCTACGCTGCAAGTAACTAACGTTCAGTCTGAGGCTTCTGTGTGCCATTTTACACAAACATTAATAGTGTTCTAACCCTGGAAATGCACTTTACAGCACTCATCAGTACTTTCCTCTCAGTGGTGGAAACATAAAATGAAAGGCATTAGTTTAAGTGGTAAAACCACCAATGAGTTTCCTCCCTTCTCAGATGTATTGACTAATTTGCAGACTGCTTTTACAGCGAAACATAAAACAGGTTAAAACCGATTTCAGTCCTATAAGTCACTCCACCACATCCCCCAGGCTCCAAAAATTGATTTGTTTAGACAATAAAACTGGTAAAGTCTCATTTTCTGAGATAGTTTCCCAAAATAACCTCACAATATTAAAAATACAATGAAAATAGTCACATGTAATGAAAATGAAGCTACATTAATTGATGCTTTACAAGACAGTTTCAGTTCTGTTTCATCTGATTTATTTTATTCAAAAGGAACAATGTGTATGAATCACCTTACAGTATAAACAAGTTAAATAAGAATTCACTCAAGTCAGACAAAAAAACAGGTTTTTATCAGAATATTTTTTGCCTGATGTCAAAATGAATAAAAAAAATTAAAAAAAATAACCTGAGTGTCAACACAGCAATATAAAAAAACTAAAACTATCAATCCTCAAATTAATGCATATCACCTGCTGCCTTGTATACTAAAGCTTTCAACAAAGATCTTATGCAATCTGTTAATCCTTGGAGTATGTGTCTGGGATCAGTCTCAGCTACTACCACCTCCGTTTTAGCTCAGTATCTGTAAAACTTATTGATAATGAGCTATTTTTGTGTTTCATAAGCTGTGGCTGCCAACTTAGGTTGGATTTCAAAAGTTAATCAGTTGAAACAACTTAATATTAACTCATCTGATGGTTTATGAGGTATTTTGCTAACAGACAAAATATTCACACACATAACATGGCAGCTAAAGCTGGGTTTCACCTAGGACATGACGATTCGATAGGATTTCTGATACAGAGCTCACAAAACTACAATACGATACCATGAAAATACATATTACTTTATACTTATTGCTCAACCTGCAAAATATTATTAATTTATTTTATGTATTTATATTGATAAAAACCAAGATGTGTCCAAACGTTTTCGTTTAAGGATGAAAACTGCTGGCCATTACTTGTCATGCATCGTTATGCTGCCCCCTAAGGGTTTGGGGGAGTGTATAGATATTAAAAGAAAGAAAATCAATATTATTGTATGTATTGATATATCAACTTTTATTCCCAGCCCTGATGACAAAAGGCAATAACGTTAAATAATCCAACAATAAAATGAAGATCAATTTGTATCCTAGAATAAAATAAAATGAAATTTTTGATTCTCAAAAGGACACTTTTTTTAATATTTTGTTGAAGCGACAAGATGATGATTGTGTTGTTTGTGTGACCTTTGACCTCTCTGGTTTACCCTCATAGACATGTTTCCTCTTCCTGATGTTTTGGCTGTCAGAAACAAGAGGCTGACTTCATTGGGCTCTCGGCAGCCACAGAGATGAGAGACCTTTCCTTAAGAGGTCAAAGGTCAAAAGGATACAACAAAAATGGAATTAACACCGAAGAACCTGGGGTTTGGAGAGGATTACTTGCACTTTGAAATGACAAAATAAAAGAATCTTCATAGATCAATAAACTCGCCTAAGAGTCAATTAAATACATAATTAAAAACGAAGATGGATCACGTGTTTTCCAGCCAGTGTCACATATATTTTTCCACTGCCTCTTTTATAATTTGTTTAATAAAATCAACATATAGAAAAAAACAAAACCTCAGCCATGGATTTTCAGACGTCCTACGTTTGTCCGTATCCTGACTGAACTTTTGTTTCTTGTATTGTTGCTGCCGTGGCTTCTCAGTGAAAAAAGGATTTTCCAGACTGTGATCAATAAATCTCTACCACCACCGCAGCTGCTGCTACCAGAGCTGCTAAACAGGCGAGACAAATACAATCCCGCGTATCTGCCGAGAGGCGTGATGATCCAGAGACAGTCAGGGTGTTTTAGGATGTTGTTGTTTTCCCCTTCTGCTGCAGAGTTTACTGAGGGTGCAGACTTGTTGCTGAGGACTTTTAGAACATCCGTATCAGATGACTGGCTTTCTTTTACCTCTTTATCATTTGTGTGTGTGTGTGTGTGTGTGTGTGGTTGGCAGCACCCTGTGAGTTCGAGGGCAGAGGGATGACGGTGGCTGTTGTTTGTCTTGTCCTGCTGCTGCTGCTGTGTGGAGGAGTGCTGGCGTTCCTTCTGTGGAGGTACAGTAATGCACTTTGTCAGGCACAAATCTCATTTCAGGCTATGCTCTGGTGATGAAGCCAACGCTGTGAGGAAGAATAACACACTGTTAAGACAAGGAGGGGGGAAAAAATAAGTGAGAGTACAGAGTGAAACAGAAAAATGCAACATGGCATCCTCCCACACGATACGCGACATGACAGGCCGGGCTGCGTCTGCTGACAAAACAATTGTCATTTTTTTACTTGAGTCTGTTCACAGTTTGTCACTGCTGTTTGATCTAAATTGAACACTTCTTTTCAGGAGACACAAGCACAATAACAGAGGAGAGAGGCTGCACGAGCATTTGGAGGAAAGTCACTAAGAAATAAAAAAGGGGTCTAAGCTGCTGAGAGGTCTCAGAGAGGAGAACTGTAAATGGACTGGACTGGGAGGGTGGACACTTCCTGTCCTGTGAGCGGAATGACCTCACGCCGTGTCGGAACAATGTAAAGAGTGAACTGTTTTCTAACTAAAAATATCCAGAAGTGGATCTGTGGCAGGAGGTGACAGCTGTGTCTGTACACTGCCTCCTGCTGGGCTCTACCTAAAACCGTTTCTAAAAAAATCTACTCAGTTTTCAAGTTGTGTAAATTATGCAATGTGTCAAAAATACACTGTTTCCCCTATAGTGAAACATTTCTATATAATGTTACAGCAGCTTATTCTTTCAGCAGATTAAAAGAAAAGGATATTATATCACTAAAGTTATAAGCTTGGTCACATATTTTGTATTTTACTACATTTTTCAATGTTTAGTCACATATCTTTATGCATATACATGTACAGCTAAGAAATAAGCTAAATATTTCACTAATAAATCTTTAAGCAGGGGTAACCAACTGGCGGACCGCAGGCCTTATCCAGCCCAGTGAATGACTTCCGTCCGACCCACCAATGAGCTCCCCCACAAAAAAAAAATATAAATCTTTTTCTTTATATTTCACTAAATTTAATATAAAATCGAATTTAAATCAAAAGTTCAATTTTAAACTTATGATTTAATGCAACAAAGTAACCAAATTTAAAATGTAAAAAATATTAATACTTGTTATTTTACATAATGTAGTGTTTCCCCCACCATTATTGGACAACCCCACCCCTCCCCACACCCAGGATGACCCACCCCTGGAGCTGTTGGCTTTGAGTAACTGTGGCCCCCTGAGCAATTTAGTTGAATATCCCTGTCTTGAAGAGTACATTTTAGATGCTTAACAAAAGATTATGAAACCATAAAAAGTAGTTGTGTTGTTGCAAAAACCCTGTGACTTATTTGCAGCCAAGTGAAGATTAGTTTCTGCAATGGCTTCAATAAAAAAAAGCTCTTTATTTGTTTTGTTATATGAATAAATATTGTCCAAAACCCGCATGGATTCACTCCTGATATTAGAGGGGTTTACTTTCCTTCTAAGTGCCTCATGTCTGGAATATTATTATTGCATAAGTTTTCAACATTTTTACAAAAAAACTTATTGAGGAAAAATTTGAGATGCATGATATATTGGCATTGACATCAGTATCAGTCAGATAAGTAAAACTGGGCCGATATTAACGTCCGATATCGATTTCCCACTTTTTAGCGTTGTGTTTCTGTTTTGAGAGTAGAGATGGATGTTTAGTGGCATCAGTTTGATTATAATAGTGTTACTGATGCTGCGCAATCAGGAACAACTGAAGTAGAGAGCCCTGTCAGCACTTCGGTCGTTTTTTACGGTATCGTAAAAAGACACGTGTATTTTATGAAGGCAGGTATGTTTCGAAACCCACCTGCAAAATTTTGATTTGTAACTTGCAAAAATATGACTTGTGTACCTGTGAAAAAAAAGTCACCTGCAAAATTTGTGTACATGCAGAAAAGATTTGTATTTGTATTTAAAAATTTCACCTGCAAAAATTATTACACACACAAATAAATGACAAATTCTGAATCTGTAACTTTATTTGTATTTGTGTAAATGTTATTTTACACACTTGTAACATTTTTTTTCTGTGACTACATTCAAAAAATATTTATGTAATTATTTTTGCAGGTGAAATTTTTTAATACAAATCTTTTCTGCAGGTACATGAATCTAAATTTTGCAGGTGAATTATTTTCATATATTTTTGATATATATATATATATATCAGCTGAAATTTTCATATTGGTGCATCCCTAGAGAAAGGCTCTTCAGCTGCTTGTTTAAGTTAAGAAATATTCTTGCAGCTTTTCAGTTGGAGTCAGGTCAGGACTTTGGCTTGCTCTTATGTTTTATTCACTTTTTTTGTGCCAGAATCAAAGACTCATACATATTGTTTCTTAAGGTTTTAGAAAGCTTTTTAGTTTATACAAAATGATCACAGTATCAAAGAATAATAAGAACCTAGATGTTAGAACAGGACAAGTTGAATGTTTGCCTCTGAAATCCCTGATTTTTAATAATGTGGATTTGAGGTAATGAATGGAGATGTGTGTTTACTGTCATTTAATATTCCTGTTTGTTTTTATTTATTGCTGAAGATTACTTTCAAACAATGATTTTATATTTGGTTTAACAAGGATCAAGTGTTTGCTTGTCTAATTAGAAACCAAGCATTCTTTTAAGGAATGCATTTTGCCCATTCCTGTTCCTGCCCGAAGTTTAAGACAGAGATCAATTTATGATGCGGAAAGGCCAAATTATATTTGTTTAGTCAAACATTGAAAATAACATTATGCTCAATCTCATGCAACACTGTTAGGTGTCAGAGTATGTGTTGTCAATGACCCTCAGCTACTACCACATTAGACTTGGACTCAGTTTAGTGTCATTCAAACCTTTTACAGATAAGAATAAAAATGGGACTTGGTGTGTGCTATGATTAAAATGCAATAAATAACATGACATAATGTGAAAAATGTCATATAACAGATGTTTACTACAAGTTAGAATGGAGCAAGAACTGATTAAAAAGGGCCATAGTACGTAAATTGATTTAAGTATCTTTCAGTTGGGGTCTATATAAGGTGAACCTGCAATGGTTTGGTCTGAATTCTTCCTTATTGTAACTCCACAAGCCCCTTTTTCACCCCTTTTCTGACGTGTATCTCAAATCAACTCATTTTGAGGCTGTCTCTTTAAATCCAAATGAGGCACATAAACCCACCCTCCTTCAGTTTCTAGAGTGGTCCATTTTAGTTTGATAGAGGGGTTTATGACTGTATAGCAGACACTTTTTATATACAAATTCAAATTTAATTCAATTCAAAAATACTTAAAATACTTACTAAATTAGGTGAATTAGTAAATGAATAAAAAGATGCCAACAAAAGAAGACTTACATGTTGGAGCCCAAGTCTGACCCAGAGCCAGAGGAGAATGAAGACCACCATTTGGCTTATTTGGCAGTTCTGTTGTAGATAATTTGACTATGTAGTTCAGAAAACATCACAGGAAATAGAGAAAACTGAATGATTTGAAAAAAATATGACTCAAACAGAATATAAAGATTCAGCACCAGGAAAACCTAAATTCAACTTTTCTGCTCTCCTAAACTCCAAGTACTCAACAAAATGTATTTAATGGCTAAAAACGTGGAGTTTGCATATGACCCCTTTAAAATTGTGGTGGTTTGTGTTCTAATGTTACTTTAAAGCTGAAATTTAAAAAAATCCAAGCATGCAGATCCATCAGATTCTCCTCCTCTAAGCTTTGGTTTTCACATTCACACTCGTGAGATTTAGAAACTAAATAGACTTTCTGGAATCTCTCTTGATGAGTTTTGTTTTGTTTTGTTCCGCAAATAGAACAAGATGTTCTTGGTGTTCATCCAGAAACTACAGAAACGTGTGCAAAAACACGTCTGGACACATCTTCACTCGTTGACAGCGCACTCATTGCACTGAAAACCTTTTAACCTCCTGCATTGTTAATAATGAGCCTCACCAAGCTGCGCTGGACCACATGAAGGAAACAGAATCGAAAAAAAAGGTCAAGAGGAAGACGAGTTGGGTTACAAGTGGAACAGAAAATCTTACTATGAAAGTTTAAAAGTTTATCTGAAAGTTATAACCAAGGGTAGAGACATTTTTCCCTCTATATTGATATTTTAAAATATCAAAGTTGCTTCATTTTTTTTGCAAAACTCCATATTATTGCTACACTTGAAGCTGATTGTAGATAAGACCTACAGCTCCCCGAGGCCATGCCCTGACGCTGAACACAAAATGATGAAATATGAAAATTGAGTCATGTGTGGAATACAAATCACACCTCGAGTCAGAGTAAGGTTGCGTGCAGCTGCTTTCCACGTAGTTTATTTGAAAGAATCTAACATATTGGAGCGATATATGATGTGTGCAGATATTCCTATGAGGAGCACTCTGACAGCATTTATGCTGTAAAGAATTGCAGAACATTTTCTCAGATGGTTTACAGGCCCAGATGTATGTTAAAATCCCCCTCTGCCACCAAGAGTGCATTACCACCACTCCTATTGTTTTGTTAGTCTGCCCTGTGCTCCTCTGCAGAGGAGGTGCAGAGGAGGCACATATATCATGAGGCAAAGAATGGGAAAGTTGCACAACCTGAGTCGGACATGAAATAATAAATATTGCATGTGCACCAGCATCTACAGAGGTGAAGCTTTAATATGCAATGACAGGATGAACTGTTTGTGAAGATGTTTTTTTTGGGGGGGCGAAATGAAAAAAAAGACATTTGGTGTTTCAGAGGTTAAAAAAAATACAGTTTTTTATTCCTCATGCATTGTTTTTAAAAAAGGCAGCTGATAGGTCCAACATGATTCAGCGACACGTTACAGATACAAATAAAATGTGGACCTTACAAGATTAAAAGTGGGAGCTGCTGGTTTAGCAGAGAGTCATATTTTCACCCTCTTGAGTCATATACAAGAACATGTCATGTGCAGCCCGGTGGATTTTTGTTTTTGTTTTTTCCTGCAGGCTGACGTCTGATAATTTCCTGCACAACTACAGGTCATTTGTCATTTACAGGACAGCAGACGGTGCTGTGCAACCCGAGAAAGTCAACTTGTTTTCCCTCTTTATCACCCACAGTCCTGACAGAAGCAACAAAAAGAAGGTCGGGGGGGGGTAAAAAAATAAATCCTCAAGATACCGTGTTGAAATGTTGAAACAAAAAGTTCATCACATTCTCACTTCCTCCTGTGTTTTTTCTTTTTTTTTTTTTTTTACTTCCGTTTAAAACCTACCCCTTCAAGTGCCTGCTCCTAGTAAGACAATAAAGATCTTATTGAACATGGTTCACATGACAGAGTCCTCAGACCAGGCCTTTCTCTTGGTGAACTGTTCCCACTCCTGGTGAGAGGTGGAACTGCAGGACAGGAAACAGTTCAGGTTAGCAGATCCCAAAAAATTAAGACTAACTGAATAGGGTTTCATTCAGAAAAAAGAAACAGCTTCATTTAATTTCCAGTGAATGTTCCAGTTTAAAATGGATCTGTTCTGAATTTATACCATCGTACTGATAATCTGAGTTACAGAATAACATTCATCTTTGCTGAGTCAGCATTCACTATAGATTTACTTTACACTCAAACTATGTCAGCATTGTCCTACATTTATACATCAAATGTTCTGCTTGATAAGAAACTGAGCTGTGTTTTTTATTATTTGTAACTTTCATGCTTTTTAAATGATTTAATTTTATATTCTCTGAAATGTTATGATTTGGTTAGCTTTAAGCAACATTGTTGTCAATTTTAGCTTTTAGCTATTGTTTAGCAGATATTATATGTGACTCATCACATCTAACTGAGGCTTAAGTCAAATTTGGTCAAAATGACCTCAGCACATTTTTAGATGGTTTTTAAGCTACATTTTGATATCAGATCCTGATTTTATGAGCAGTTTCAGAGATTTGCCTTGATTTGCCTTGTTAACCAGGATAACTCTTTAATATTTGGTCTGAATCCTATTTTAGCTTATTCTAATGAGGAATTTTTGATGTCATTTCAAAGAGAAAACCTCAAACAATACTTGGATATTAATATTTTCCACCCGGAAAGAAGAAATGCTATGCTAGTCCGCAAGGAAAATGAGAAAAAATGAAGGCTTTTCCGCTCATGTTTTTTGGAGCTACTGCTAAAAAATGGCTTCTTTTTAAGATTATATTTCAGATATTTTTTTAGTTATTCGTTATATCTTGTATCCAAATACTACTTTGGAACTTCATCCTCAGGTCGATGTGATGGGTCACATGTTATCATTTAGCTTTTTTGGTTTTGCTTATTTTAGGGTCATAAAGATTTGATTACGCTAATTTTTATTTTACACATAAGCTACCACCTTTACATAAACTTTAAGTTTCTGTTTGGCTCCTCTTAGCTTCTTCATTTTTGTTAGCTCTAACAACTTTTAGCTTCTTCGGCGTACTTTAGCGAGATCATTCAGAGCTTAGCCTTCACAGAGAAAACTAGTTTCTAGTTTTATGTAACTCTCCAAACATAATTTGCTTTATTCTCTGTTTCTTTTACTTGTTTTTGTAGAGGATACATTCATAAAGTTTTCTTCCCAGCAGCAGTCTTTATAAATATATTCAAAACAACAAGCAGCCGCTTCTGTCAAAACTGCAACAGCAGCTAAAACTGTCGTGAATCACAGCGGTTCCCACTTTTTGTCTTCAGGCTGATCCTTTTATAGCTACAAGGTCAAAACATTACAGATGTATAATCATCATTAGCTAATCAAGAAAACCTGCTGAGAAGATGGTGGGAGCTAAAGAGGAAAACAAAACAGGGCAGTTGATGAAGTGAGTACCAGCAAAGGGCAAAGGAAGCAGTATTTATATAAATCCTGTGTCCAAACAAAACCTGAATGTATGGAAAAATAAAAAAATTAAAAACTCATGTATTGAGGAAGTTATATGCAGGATTCAGCTCATAATCTGTCTCATAAACTGATTTATAGAAATGTAATTAGGATGGTAATTAAAAGCGACTCACACTTTCAGCTGCTATGCCTTTAATCAGAAGCAGTTATGTCACAGCCAGTTTAATTATGATGAAGTGTTGGATGCATGCATTGCTTGTGCATCAATATGATTTTCTGGGATCTACAGTAGTGATGTTGCAAATATTACAAAAAAAATGAAAAGATGAACTTGTGTTTAATTAAGAGAAACATTTGAATCAATAAACACTTGCATTGACCTTTCATTGGAGGATGAGAGGATTTAGGCTGGTTTAGAGGCATTAATGTGTTCATCTTTTCTATCAATAAAATAAATAAATCTGATCCCCAGATGCACTCATTTTAGGTTTGTTCAACTTTTACTTTTCTGAAATGTTTGACCGGATTGCATATAATTGCAAACTTATTTTTTTCCCCCTGAAGTAACAAAGTCTTATGTTGAGTTATCTACCAATAAGAGGCTGTTTCTGTGTGATTCAAGATGGCTGCCACAACAAAGTAATCTCAGCAAACACATACATGGCTATTTGTCAACCGTTTTTACAGACATTTTCAAGGTTTGACCAAAAAGGCTACGGCACAGTCCTTTTTACAAGATAGTCTTAGTTTAAAGTAGACATATCATGCTTTTAAATCCTTACTTTTCACATTAAAATCATTCAGTTGGGGGCTTTATAAAGTGGAACTACAATGCTTTGGTCTGAATTCCTTTTTATTTTAACTTCACCACTTTTTTTGCAGTGTATCTCAAAGCAGCTCATTTTGTTACTGTTTCTTTAAGACCCGCCCCCCTCCTGCTTACAGACTGCTCCACTCTGGTTTGAGAGAGGTGGTTACTTTGTAGCTTGCAGAAACGTTTTATTTACAATTTAATTGAAAGATGTCAACAAATTCAGCCTTACATGTTGGAGCCAGAGTCTGACCCAATTAAGGTGAGGAAATCGTAGTTGGTAAGTCCAGACCTTAAATGGTAATTCCGATGAAGATTATTTGGCATAATAGTTCAGAAAACATTATAGAAAGAGAGAAAACTGAACGGGCTGAAAAATATGAATCAAACAGAATATAAAGATATCTTTGTAGCACGAGAAACTAAACTTTTTGGCCTCCAAGAGACTTCAAGTCCACAACAAAATGTATTTAACCGTTAAAATAAAAAGTGGATTTTTCATGACATATATATGCATTACTTCAAAAATGCTTTTTCTTTCATCTTTTTTGTTTTTGGTGGTCTCCACAGCGAGTTGTCCTCCTCTGCCTTCTCTCCATCTAACTCCATGTCCTCTCTAAGTGCATCATATATGTCCTTGTCTTTTTCCTGGCCTTCTACCAACAAACCCACTGCCCCTCCTCTGGACATGTCCAACCCTCTCAGTCTGGTCTCTCCAACTCCATCTCCCAGTGGTTCAACATGTTCTGTAGTGCTGATGATTTTATTTCTAATCTTTTCCATCCTTGTTGCTTCCAAGTGGAACCTCAACATCTTCAGTTTTTTGTCTCTTGTAAACCTTCCTTTTGACCTTTGAGCCTTTGACCTTTGCTTTCTGTCACAAATCACTCCTGAAATTTTTCTCCATCCTGGTTACATCAACACTTCCTTAATTCTTGTGAAATGCTTGAGATCTGCTTTAGGAAAAACCAGCATCGTTCATCATTTGCATCTTATCAGGACGCAGGTCAAAGGGACAACACACATCAGCCCAACTCATTTTCCAGGAAATTCCTGGGTGTCTCCTTATAAACAGAATCTCTTTGTTTTCTTTCTGGCTGGACAAATTTGTAACTAAATGATATACTATATGAGATAAACCCCAGAGCATTTGATTTTCTAGTTTTCTTGTTAGCGTAGATCAGGCCTTCAGCTGTGGGTTGGATCACAGAGCTGCTGCTTCATCACCAGCGATTGTGTTTTCAGGCAGGAAGAACTCTTGACAGCTGCATTTAGACCCGCAGTGGGAGGTCTGTTTGCCTAAACAGAGGCTCGTCCTTATTTAAATGATGCACGAAAATTAACACCATTATTTTGTCAAATGGATGCAGCTCGGCGCACAAGGACTGACGGTTAGGATGTGAACACAATCAGTGTTTAGTCCCACCCTGCAGAGCATCTGGTATCAGAATCCATTTTCCACATTTTTAATGATGCTGAAGCTCAGCGCTGCTTTCTCACTGTGGGGTTGTTGTTCTCTCATTATGCTGCTTGATGCGACTCCAGTTTCCTGGAATATTTTGATTTTCTAAATGTGTCAAAACAACAT
The DNA here is from genome assembly GCA_031762555.1 of Cynodonichthys magdalenae. Classification (NCBI taxonomy): domain Eukaryota; kingdom Metazoa; phylum Chordata; class Actinopteri; order Cyprinodontiformes; family Rivulidae; genus Cynodonichthys; species Cynodonichthys magdalenae. The sequence goes on from JARVJO010000305.1 coordinate 5,616,862, forward strand.
TTTATTTAGTTTCAGCTGAATTAAACAGTTACACAATTGCAGGAGTGAAATCAGTGGAAACAGACCACCCATCTGTGAGCACCACATTAGTGTGGCATGAAGAAAAAAAACATGTAAATACTATTTTACTATTTTTTTTTAAGTTTTCTTTTTAATTTATTTTAAAGGTCAATTATTACACTTAGTTGCTTTGTCTTCAAAAATCATAAAAAATAGTCCAATATTCTAATTGTTCTCACAGAAACAAATGGTAATTATAGACCAGGGATGGGCAAGTGGTGACCTGCGGGCCGGAAGTGGTCCGTGGGTGACTTGTGTCCGGTATGATTTCACTCAAGAAGAAAAAAAAAAAAAAAAAAAACCTATTCAACCAGGTGACCAAATAACTTTTTGCTAGATAAATTTAATACCCTTTATTAACGCATTGGTGTTTCCAGACACACTGAGGGCTTTAACCTGTGCTAAAGTCTGACGTGTTGGGATTTATGAGACCAAACCTCGTGTACAAACATTATTAGTTTGTGTCAGGGGATGGAAAGGTTAGAGATCAAGAACAATTTGTAAGCATCAACATATACTGACAGGAAAAAAAAATGAAAACCACATGGAGCTGAGCAGACGATTCCCATAACATGAACACGACCAGTGGGTCCGGCTGATTTCAGGCAGGTGGTACGCATCGTGCTTTGTCTAAATGCTCCAAATTATGACTGCATACAATGCTGCAGCTCTTGCTCTTGCTGCAAGGATGTGATTCTTTTTCTACTGTAGAGTTTGGGTCGGGTCTCAGACTTTTGGATCAATGTGAGGGAATACATTTACCTCCCATAAAAAAGGGATTGACATTTAAAATGTTTTGTTCCTACATTCAGATGTACATGTCTGAATTCACTCATTTCTTCTGTAGGTGTAACAGAGGCGGGTCTAGATAAATCTGTGTTGTTTTTTTTCCAAGGTTTATAGCCTAAACACTTCAGTCTAGACACACAAATAGCTCATGGTGACAACCAAGGTAAAGCAAAGCATTTTATTGCAAGTATTAGTCAAAGATACACTTCAAACTGAAGCAAAGCAACACTAAAAAAGGCCAACAAACTATAGGAAAGTTACAAAAGAAAGACATTTAAAACTGAAAGGAATAGAGCTGTTGGTACAACAGAGCCTTTGCTAAATACTGAGACATGGATCAGTTTGTGTTGACTACTCAACGTATACGTCTGTTTGCTGGTGCCTCGCTCAGAAGTATCAGAGCCCATGATCTTTAGATTGCTACAATGAAGTAAAACCGTTTTTAGTTTTTTTGAACAATCAGAACACAAAGTGTTTCAAATCCTTGGCCACCGTTTATCTGCCATCAAAGCATTTTGTGTGAACTAACGGCATCAGGAGCCTAATCTCTTCTGCAGTATTTGGTTTGAAGTCTGCTGGAATGCAAATACAAAAGAAATAAAAATTACATGTGGGCCATGGGAGTAAACATACCGTTAAACATTTATAGACCAAAAATTATTTGGTTCAAAAAAGGTCAACGGGTCTTTTCGCTTTGGAACATGTTTGACAACACTCAAAAGGTCCATGTCTCTGATCGTCTGATGGGCTGAGGGACAACCAACAGTAAAAACAAGAGCATGAAAAAAAACTATCACAACACAATTCATTCTTGGTTCTTATTACAGGCACAGGTCTCTGTAATCCAGCACTCTGAGGAACCTTGTGGGTTCTATTAGGGTCTGTGTTAAACTGTATCTGAAAAACAAACTCTACAATGGTGGTTTCCAAATGCTGTTTGACCCAGACCCGCTTTTTTTTTTTCTACATTAATACAGATGAGATGGAGCAACATTTAACAGTTTACACTTTGTCACAAAGTTCTCCAACAATGATAGTGGTTTACATGAGAAGTGAGAAGAGATGAGGATGCCAGTTAGGAGTCAGGACAGATCAAGTACATAGGCTAGGTTTCTTGGTAGGCCACCCAACAAAGGCTTTGCAAGGTCACGTATAATTCTGACTTGTTGTGTAAGAACACACTTAAGGCTGAGGCATGTCTTCTCTTGTGGAATGAGACCTGTTCCTGTTGTAAAATGTTCTGGCACAAGAAAGGTAAAACTTAAAAAAAAAAAAAAGAGACAAATTCTGAGGCAAGAAGCTAAGCCTACTCCAAAGATAAAATAAAAATAAAAAAATATTTGCCGTTCCAACAACTTTCTTTCCTTTCTTCCCCCCCCTCCACTTGTCCTGTACTGGCTCGGGGAATTTACATGGCTAACGTACCAATTAGCAGCTTGGGATGAAAAGTCAGCTTTTCGACACTCAGGTCAGTGTGGTTCACAAATGGTTCCCTTCGTCAGAGATGAGCTGCAGCATGTGGGGAGTTTGACCCTCTCAGGTGGTAAAACCAAAGTGGAGCGTAGAGAAAATGAGGAAAAATTGAGGATGAGAGTTGACCTGTATATATCAGAGCCAGATGTACGACTGTGCAACAAGTCAAATCCACGCTCTTTCACCCCTCAACCCCCGAACATCCCCACTATATTGTTGTGCTTGCATGTCTAAGAGAATAAGGCATCAACATGAAGTAGGAGGAGGGGCTTAACACAGGCCTCTTCCTCCTTGCTCCGCCCCCACCATGCTGCAAAAATGATGCAGAGACTCCAGGCCGCTTCGACGTACTCTCAATAAATACACCATAAAATATTCCGCTTATATTTCATATATATATATATATATACTCAAAGAACAACACATTTAAATAGGGCAATAAAAGTCGGCTCAAGAACAATATTTCAAAATTGGATAGGTGTTAAGACAAAAACAGAATATATATATATTTTTTACAGTTATACCTATTTTGACTCTAAAATAGTTGCTGTATAAGAATATCGCAATCAGGCATTACTCAAGCATTATATGTAATAAAAGCAATTTGCAGTTTTCTTTCATGTAGTATAACATATGCAGCATACCAAGGTAAGTGAGGTGCAGTGTTTTCAGATTTCTTGTAAAAGAAAGATTTCAACCCTCCGGACTGAAAAGGTACCCACAGAACTACAGACCGTCCTCAGTTTTTTTTAGTCGACAGCATATCGGCTCAGGACAAGATACCACTGGGAACATATTCCCTCCATCAGGGACAAGACACATGGCAGGGCATTGCACTAAGATGGGAACTATTGCCATGGCCTGCTACTAAAGCTGGGGATCAAAACTGACACTGAACCGGTTATTTTTGTCAATATATAAAATTTAGGGATATTAACATTAAACAGATTAAAAGTCTTGACTGAAATTCATCGTTTTGTTTTGCTTGTTGGAATCAGATTTGCTGTCGTAAGCGAGAGAAAAGTTAAAAATTATTTTTGTCATTGCAAGTTGTGCACCATTTAAAAAAAAAGGTCCAGGCTTCAAAGCTGCTTCAATATTTTGTAGCCCTGAAACACCTTGAAGGTACAAACTAATCATGTTCCGATACCCGGCTCTGGCTGCAACAAGGTGTCGAGAAGCAACCGATAGCAGGTCAACGTCAACGACAGAAGAGCATGAGGCACACGTTTGATGGCCGACTGCAAAGTTTGGTTGCGCACATCCCTTCGACTTATTTACGCTGAGGTCTGGATCGTCTCCTCTTCTTGGATAGCGAAGTGGAGAAATGAAGAAACTGGGTTTCGAAACCTCTTGGCTATGTGTCTGAGTGAGAGTGGCAGTCTTTAAAGTGCTGTGCTGTGTTTGTCAAACGTGGGATGGGGGGAGGTGTCACACCATCCCTGTGTCAAATATGCCCACCACGCTCCATCCCTGTAAACCTACCCAGATCCACAATCCACTGTACCAACAAACCACTGGTCCAATACACTAAACGCACTAAAAAAATAAAATTAAATTAAAAAAAAAAGCGATAGCTCAATCAAGACCATACACTTGGCATATTATTCTACATCTATGTAGGCTTGCAGTCTAAAATACACAAAATACATGTTTGCATTGCCATCTCTAAAAAATAAACAAGTGAGTTTGTGTAAAATGCAGCCCATCCTGCACTGAGGAATTCTTATTTCTTTGATTTTACATTTTTACTTTCATTATACAGCACCATCAAGAGGAAAGGCACTTTCTGTGGACTTTTTCCTCGCTCCTTCGCTTCCCTCCACAACAAAAAAAATAAAAAATAAACAAAAAAAAAAAGAGAAAAATCCGTAAGACTGATCAATTCCTCTAACTATAAAGCATCTTACTTCAATTAAAAATAAAATAAAAAAACAAAACTGAGACACTGACCTTGTGCAATCAATTTGACAATTTTCTTCAGCGAGTCGGTGTGCAGTGTTTGCAAATTTGAAATTAGTGTACCCTATTATTTTAATCAAATATGAAGAGTAATTTTAATAAAAGAAGCAGATGAAAATCAAGAGTTTCTCTTTGCTATCAACGCAAATATATTTCGAGGAAGAAAAGAAAAATAACCAATCAAAAAAAAAATGTTTGCTTCCACTGGCCAAAGTGCTCTTGCTTTTGTTAGCAAATAGAAGCAAGAAATGACCCAAGAAAAGCTGATGACATTTTAAAATGCAGGCAAACGCAGCTGCTATGTAAACATGCGTTTCCACAACCTGAACATCCTTTCAGACAGCAAAGATAGTGAATCAATCAACCCCATATATTCAATTATTTAAAGCTTCCACTGATCGGCTTCAATTCTTTCCAAAACACTGACGCACTTAAATCAGAGAACCCACTAAACTGTCCTTCAGCTCTTACCTCTCCTACACCTTGTAGGGGGATTGGTTGAAATTGTATGGCCATGGAATGTAATCCTCTGGCACAGGGGAGTAAATTTTTAGAAGCAAAATAAGATTATTGGCTTTGTCACACTGTAGATTTACCTCCAGGCCAAGGCTCTGAATTTGTGTGCTCCTGAAGGTGGCTAAAATATGGAGGCCAGTAAAAGAAACAGAGGTTGCAATGTGATGTAAATCCTCCCAAAGAATTTAACACAAAAGCAACAGAGGACTACCACACGTTGCAGAGTTATTCTTTGATCACGTGTCTTTAAAATGGATTAAAAAAAACCTTCAAAAAACTACTTGCCTAATCCTTCCCACTCTACCCCGCCACGTTAAAGGAGCAGGCGTCAGCACCAGTCGGAGGAAAACCGAGAACATTCAGGAGAACAGGATCGAGGATCTGTTCTCCGATTTTTTTTTTTTTCCTGTCGTCACAACAGGATGTAAAGCAAAGACTTTCAGAGTACGCAAATCTCGTCTCGTCTACGACAACTTCTAACTGCATGAACATTGACAAAAAGTAGGAGAAATAAGTATTAAGCATCTTGCAAGTCGATTTTTTTAAAACATCAAAGAAAGAGGTGGGTTAAGTCCTCATCCCGTATCAATAACAGTATGACAGTCCAAACACACGTCACTAGGTCCAACAAGCCCACCACTGTTCACACATACAGGATACTATACGTTATACACTGACACAGGAACAAGTCAACAGTCAGTTGCAATAATAAAACTTTGTTTTTTTTTTTTTTTTAACTATTACTTCTCATGATACATTTATTACTAAGATTGATAATTAGATTACATTTTTTTTCTGTTAGCAAAAATAAGTGGTGTGCATTACATAACTTAAAATGTACAAATATATTTTTATTCTGGCTTTTAAAAAGGCTATCAGATACTAGTGAAACGACGAAGGCTCAAACCCACTGGCCTCCACAGTGGAAGGCTTGCCTGTGAAAGGCAGTCAAATGCAACAGTGGAGGCAGGACCCTTCTTTATACCCCACCGTCCAAAGGAACACCTGCTGTTGTACCGAATACAAACTCTCAATGCTGATCTAAAACAAATTAAAATCATGCACCTAATCTAATTTTACCTAAAAAGGTATAAAACTTATAAATCTAAATCTTTCTGAAGCACCCTCTCCTGTCCCTCCATTAGTGAGGTTAAATGTTTGTTATTTCATTACCTTACCTGCTCATATCGAGTCTCTCATACAGAGGCTCAGTTCAATTTCTTAGAGTAGCACCATGCCTGTGTTCAGTCCAGAAACACATGCTTCTTTTAGTGCAGATAACTTTTTCTAAAAACATGCCCCCCCCAAACAAGCTTCAGGTCATCAGCAGAGGAGAAAAGCTAACCAAAACCTCTTGCCGTACAACACTTCTCAAGCCAACAAGCAGATGGGAGGTGTGGCGTGCAGGACGCCATCAGCACACGCCGATTCTGCAGCGAGCAACCTCCGTTTGGTCTCTTGGTTTTCTTTTTGAAGCCAATAAGGCACGAGTGACGTAAAAGTCATATTTCTGCTGTAGTTGTCGGTCATCTGCTTGACTCCTCTGCTGTGCTTTGAAGCAAGTCCCGATTCACGGCTAGTAACATGGGCAGGAATTTCACCGTTTTGTGGACTTAGTTTCTATTAAGTGAAAAATGTTACTAAATGAATTGGCTAAACTCCATGCCCATTAAGCCTAGTCTACTTGTATTCCCCCCTCTAAACACAATGTAGCAGCTGGATTCATGTCTTGTAAATATTAGGCAAGAAAATAAAAAAATGCTCCAAAGCAATAAGACCACTCCGAAGCAAAGCCAACACTCATGTACAGGCATTTAGAATACACACTTTGATCTATACGATATCTGAATGAGATGTATAGTCAGTAGATGGATAAGAATGAGAGGCATCAGGTGAAATGTTCTTGCTTCAAAATATCCTGCTTATATGTTGGAGTATAACTTTTGATCAGGGATACAACTTTAGACAATCAAAGCTTTCTGCCAGGCACTTGAATACTACGTCATTATGGCCTTAATACTCCACTCTGATGTTGGCAGGTGAAAAGATGCTTAATGTTTTGGGGGTTTTTTTTGTGATTTTTAGCCATAAGAAAAATTAACCTCATTACCAAACTCATGAACAAGAGTTTGAAAAGTCAACAAACATACTCTGAAAGCACAGGGGCGCATAAAATCCTTCAGTTCAAGTAAAAAACACAAATCGCTGAAACTGTTGCACCATTTTAGCCTAACCGTAAGGAAAAGGTAAAAAAAAAAAAAAAAAAAAAATGTGCTGCTCGTTTGACTCACAGAAAAGCAATGCAAAAAAAAAAAAAAAATTAAAAAAAAGTGCCTCGGAAGTGGCAAAACTTTTGTCCTTGTGAGGAAACTTTCTGATGAAATATTTAACTGTTACAAGTCGCTCAAGTCCCCTAAAATCCTCGTCCCTTCGCTCAACTGATTATTGCACTAAAAAGGAAACCGTTGACACAGTTAATCTTATCTAAATCTAATTTATCCTCAGTCTCAAACACAAAAGGGAAATGTAAAATAAAGCACTGAGGGAAATGAATGGATGATTGCTGAGATTAAAAAAACAAAAAGCTTTACATAATAAATTCATTTTAAAAAAAAAGGTAGAATCATAAAACGTTTCACATAATGCAGAAGAAACAACTAGATTAAAACAGTGTTTACACTTAAACATACCCCATAGATGGTTGCATTTCAGCAATTGATATATCAGCCAATATAAAACAGCCCCAGTTCAAACAAGACAACTGACTGGTTTGACTTGTGACTTGGGGGGGGGCATTTATACCTCGTCGCCAACAGATGGCAGTGTGCTCATAAATATTTGTCTCAAACAAGAAACTGAGAAGTGACAAAAGGAGAGAAAAAAAAAAGTGGCAACATGGGAGGACCTGTGGTCCATAAAACTGTACTCCAAGACGAGTTCAGTTTTAAAGGTTGGGAAATTTCAACAAACTACAGTAAAATAGAAAGAATGTAAAAGTGCTGCTGCTCAAACCGACTTGAGGTACTAGAAATGGCAAAAAGAGCAGAATAAACTATTAAAAAAGGTCCACGCCAGAGGAGGGGAAACGTAAAAAGAAACAAAAATAAAAAAAAACACCCTTAGGGTCAACAGGAGACAAACAGGAGGGGCATTAAAAAGGGGCCTAATAAGGGAGGAAATAAACTAGTTGGCTGGTTTAATATTGCATAATAGTGCTGAGTTTCTGTCTGGTTTGTTTTTAAAGCAGCGATTGCATCCTCAGTCCAGTGTGGGGGGGTGCCTTCTCCCCTCGCTCCTCCCTGCTATCCTCTGCACAGTGTCAGGTCCGCATTGACTAGGCATGTTGGGGTGGGTGGGTGGGACATGCACCTATGAGAACTTCTTGACTGGTGAGCCAGGCGTGCATGGCTGTTTGTGTGTGTGTTTGTGTGTTAAAGGGGGTAATGTTTGACGAGGGTGGTGGTTGTTCACTCAGGCGAAGTACATGGTCCTCAGAGTGTCGTGGTGAATCTGAACAGCTTTGGCCAGTGCCTGGGGATCACGACCGTTACTCTGACCAGAAACATGACTGCCTTCAGCGCTGCAGACAGAAAAAGGACTGGTTGTAGCGAACAGACTATATTCAAACACTGAAAAACGAATGGTTATTATGTTATTTCCATTTTCATTTTATACTCCAAAAATTAGAAGATGGTCTGTCATTTTATTTTTGTCAAACCAGAAGTTTAACATTGTCATTATCAGATCATATAAAGGTGGACACAGTTAAATAACTTTAACAGGCAGCTGTACTTAAAAACAAATTAATTAATGCTAGCTAACTACTTTTGCATTTTTTTTAAACCAGCCTCAGACAGTATTGTTTTACTATAGCTAGTCAAGCTAATTTCTTTAAAAAAAAATATTTATCTAGCTCCATCTTAAATGGTCTTATAACGAGAAAAATAAGCACATTTCACTTTAGAGCTAGCTAACCAGGCCATAAATATTGGCTAGCTGACTAATTTTACATTTTTTCAACAGTGGTCATCTGATTCAAACTGCTTCCTGGAGCTTCTGGTGGTTTTAGTACATTAAAACTTTCTCCAACAGGTCCATGATGAGAAACTTAAAGCCATAGCAGGTTCCCATGGACAACATTGAGTTGTCATGACGACAGTGTTAAACCAGAATACCCATCAATTTTTAAACTGAAAATCAAATGACCAAAAAGTACACGGATCTAACATCCAGAAAAGAAAAACAAAACAAGGTAATTTTACTTTTTTTTTTTTTTTTTTTACCTGTCATGCTCTTTGTCCACCAAATGGTAGCGAGCACGGAAGGCCACCAGGTGGGCATAGTAGGCAGGTGCAGGGATGGAAACTGAGCGGGTACAGCGCACATAGGTGTGGCACAACTGGTAGGTGAGCAGCTGGAACTCGTCAGCAGTAAAACAATTGTCATCCCACAGTACATGGTAGTGGGAGGGCCGACTGGTGCCCTGAGGACAGAGAGAGAAATGATGTGTTGACAATATAAGCGATTCGGTCAAATGACCTCATGTTAAAAGAAGAAAGACTTTTGGTAGTTAACACAAAGCAAACAGGTGCTCAGATTTATTTTTTTGGAAAAGTATGTGACAAAATTACAGCAGGTTGTGAATATAAGGAAAGTAAAGAGGTTCTAACCTGTATTCCAGCGTGACTGCAGAGGTAAAAATCAAACTCGTAGGGATGTGTGATGTCCGTATCCACAGTAGTACCAGCAGGAATGTTTCCACTGCGTCCAACCTTACAAAGCAAAGATAATAGCAGTTAGTCCTTAATACAGCCAAATAAATAAATAAAGCATGCAAACAAGCAAAGCAAAAAAACAGAAAAACATTTAAAAAGGCACTATGATAAGAAAAAACACGTAAAAATTGTACTAATAAAAAAAATTACGATGCAACCATTAAAAATGCTCATCCAGTTCTTCCCAAAACAACCAATTATTTTCATAATACCCTTGAGAGCTTAATGCGCTGCACGAAAATGCCTGTGGAAAAAATAAGGTTATTACTGGGGTGGTCTTACTCAGGAGACACTGAGTGCCCCTTCAGAGCTATTGGTCTGGGTTGGGCCTAATGCTTAAATCGAATGCAATTACACAGGTTAGGAGGGGTAACAGTCCAATTATCTACAAAAAGGGTAAATAAAGAAGACCATTTCCAGTACTTATTGTGCTAATAAAGAGCATAAACTAGAACCATCTCCTTGTACAACTTTAGCAACTAGCAAGTTTTCAGTTTGTTCACATTCATGATAAATGAACTTATTCTCTGATCAGGCATTCATCCAATCCTGATAACATTTGAAAATACAGGCATTGTTATCCATAACTCCCTTCATACAGTAAAATGCACATATGGCAATAAAATTCAGGGATCTATCAGCACATTGCATCAACTCATCAGTTTGATTACTTTCTCAAACAGCTGATAATGCCGAGGTAACATCAGTTAAACTTAACACCCATTATTCGCTCTAATGTAACACTTTAAAATCTTGGCTCTCGTTTGTAATAAAAAAAGCAAACTGCATCATCCTGTCAGTTATTTGTGTAAAGTTTCATCACATATTTAAGAAAATAACTTTAAAAAGATCACAGCTGTGTTTATTTTATGTTTCTTGTGAAATCATAGTACATCCTTGAATGAAATGGAAAATCTGAGTCAAATATGCAGACATTTTTTTCAAAGTTGCTTCACGCAAGAACTGGATGAACAACAAACCATGAAAATATTAAACCGCTTTCAATGCTTTTAAAGGAGCGGAGGCATGAAAGCAATATTGACCAAGTTTAATAGGTACAATTATTTTGTTCTACTCAAAGAGCATGTGCTCTGTAGTGTTTTTCTCCGTGCCCTGCTCCCTCCTCTTTTCAGCACGTGCGTTGGTAACTTACTCTCTCGTTGCGGTCAGCGCAGAAGAGGCGTGTATGGTGGCGCTTTTGCACAACAATGTAGGTAATGCCTGGCTGGTACTCCTTCTCCAGGCTGATACAGGCCTCACGGATGGCCAGCAGCTCATAGTACAGCACCTGATGAGTAAGAAGAGAAAAATCCGCTTGAGGAATTTATGAGAGAAAAAAATGAACCAATAAATGAAACTGTGTAAATTTATTCTAAGAAGTTTAAATAACTGGTATAGATAATCACAATCACTTCACTGCATGTGAAAAATAATTAATAACAAAAAGGGAATGTATGATCAGATTTCAGTTCATTTCTGCAAATCATAGAAATGAACCACTAGAGGTTGCTGTACACACTTATTCAAAAAGAGTTTAGCTTTCATCATAATATAAACAGCTGATTATGTTACACACAATTCAAGAATAAAACAAACACTAAAGCTGTGGCAGGACCCAATTGATGTAGCTGCTTCTGTTACTGTCTCAGACCTTTGACACTGCAGGGTTAAAAAAACATGTAAACTTCTAGCAAATCAACAGTAGTGTTCCCATTACTGGACCAAATTAACTGTTAAATTCTATTAGTAATACTTCAAGAAACCTCATCTCTCAGTCAGTCTTGTAACACAAAAGCTTTAAATTTGCATCAAAAACTACATTTCTAAGAAAATAAACATTAAATAAAAACGTACATATTCAAAAAATTACTACATTATTTCTAAACCTGAGCTCATTTTGACAACTTTGACTGTAACCTGGTGTTTAATTCATCTGCTGAGTAAAAGTAAAGATAAGAAAATAAACGGTAGCAAACCTGTCTGAACTGGCCTTCGGAAACTCCGTCCCTGTAGAAAATGATTCTTGTTGGCTTGTAGCGGGTTGATTTGTAGAACTGGATGAGCAGTTCCCGCACCATAGAGGCCAGGTCCTGGATAACCTCCTGCCGGGGTCTCTGGACACGCACAGTGGCACAGTACCTGCTGGGGTGGGCGTCCATACTGCCGACCACCTGAAAGAGATAAATGAAGGGGAGAAGGGGCAATGATGATGAATCGGAAGGAAAGGTAAAAACGGTGCTGCAATGTCAGTGTTGTGAGTTATAGATGAAACTAACTGCTGCAATTGAAGGCTTCTTCCCGTCTCCAGCTGGTGGATGTGTAACATCTGCTCCCAGGAAGATAACTGGCTGCTGAAACACTGACGGTCTGAGGATTAAGAAATCGGCAAAGACTGGAATTAGAGTGGAATCAAACTGTATAATGATGATTAACGCTCTTAAAAATTGATTAAAAACATATTTTAGAAACAAGTTTTCCATTTCAAATACATACTATAAAGTAAACTAAAAAAAAAAAAAATGTTAGAGGACTTGCCTTTGATGAGGCACCAGGATGTTGTTTATGCCTCCCAGCTTCACGTTGATCTTGAGGCAGAGGTTGGAGAGCGTCTGAGGCGACGTCTTCACTACATTCTTTACCTGAACACACTGGGTCGCCATGCCCAGCAGGGTGTCTCCCACGCGTTTAACCTCCGCTATACAGGTTTCACCAAAGACAATGTTTTTTTAAGTATTTGTTTTTGCACACAGTACTGGAAGTGCATCTCTGGACTAAAACGTGTTAGCGGCTGAGCAGTTTTCTAACCATAGACTGGAGTTTTCCCGGGCAGGATGACAATGATGAGTTGTAGTCCAGCATAGGTGTTCTTTAGGTGTCTGAACATGGGCTCCACGCTGTCTGCACCCTGGGCGTATTTACAGAAGCATGGCTGGCCTTGGATGGGCATCCCAGCATCCTTTGAGATTTTACGCAGCTGGTCTGTGAAACCCCTGCATAAGTGACGAAAGTGAGTGAAAGGAAACTAATCATAACAATTCACAAAGTACTGATATTCACCAACAGAGTCATGCAATAATAATGAAATTGATGTCATTTCCTCAAGTATTTTTGGAGGACTAAGAAATTTTAAGTGCTCTTGCAGTGTTTTAAAATTCAGATGATCTGTTAGTTGTCTCACTGACAGTTATCTGATCATAAACCAGATTTGTAGTGTGGACATTGATAAGAAAAAACAGATAAATTAGGGGGAACTAACTAATATATTCAAATGACTGAGGCAAGTTGTAAAGCGCTTCTGTTTTTTGTTTTTTTTACACTGGGTGTCACATTGAAAGAAAGAATCTCACTTGAGAATTTCTTCCCGACACTGCCTCTGTGTGGCGAAGCAGGCAATAGCCCACATCTTGATCTCCACCCCAGTGTGGAACTGCTTTCCCCTCATGTCCCACACCCCGTGGCTGGGTGTGGCTACAGTGCGGTTCTGAAACAACATCACAGTCTCAGCAAACGTACTAAAGATTGCGCAAGCACAAACAAAACAAAAAAACTCATGTTCACAGCACTCGCGCTTAAACAATCAGAAGAACAAGCACAACCTCAATCAGAAGTAAAAACACACAAACTACCATGCATTCTGCTTTCTCCTCACCTATCTGCACATAAATTCACACTTTGACATAAAAACAAACAAAACAAAACATGCTTGTGTTAGTTTCTACAAGACAGAGACAACTACTACTTTTGAAGTTTTAATATAATTCTACATCTTATATCTTAGTGTGATGCAATAAAGCAGGTAAAATGTATTTTGTGAATAGCTACTTTATAGTTTAAATACTGAGTAAAAATAAGAATTAGGCATTAATTAAAACTATTAAAAAAATGAGGCAGCTTATTGACACCAAACTATAAAGTAAATCTATTTCTTATAGAAAAGTTAAGCAATCACAATTTAGTCATTTGGAAAAAAAAAAAAAAAAAAAAAAAAAAAAAGGTATTCTAAAACAAGTTTAGCACCTGCACTTTATTTTTTTTTGAAAAGTAGGAAAACAAGGTTATATTAAGGAGACTCAACCATATAAGTCAAAAAATACAAATAAATAAATAATCAAACCCTGAATTACAAACAGAAGCCAGGGTGTTAGTCCCCCACATAAACAGAAGGGGAAAGCGTGTCAGACAAACAGAGAGAATGGGCGTGATTTAAAAGAAGGGTACCATAAAGTGCTCAGTGCTCACCCTGCCGCCGTACTGCAGCATGGGGGCGGGTAGCACTCGCCCCGTCACGTGGGCCATCTCGTCGCGCACTTTAAACTGGAACTCTTGGACAAACGGATCGGCTTCATAGTTGGCACTGCGCACCTGAAAAGAGGAGGAGGCAGAAAACTTAAAACATTTAACATTTCCTTTTTAAACTAACTGTGGATTATTTTGTTTATGTTTAGAATCTTGGTACTCCTCCATTCATAAGTTTGAACATTAAAAATGCTTTAGCATGCTCATTTGTAATAAGTGTAAAGCCATTATGACTGACTATGATTATATAATAATCAGGGCTGGACATAGAGTACATGTTTTTTAATCGAGATTAAAAAAGATCTTTTTGCAATTAACCCTTTTTTATTTTTTTTATAGAAACAAGTACTCTAGGCAACAGCCTAATAATAAATGCTCTCATTGGTTGAGACGCATAATGATGCCCACATAAAGCCAATAGTGATCAAGCACCCTTGTGATCACCGAGTTTGTGTCTTTATAGCCAGTGAGTGGAGATACTGTATAATTTATATAAAAAAAATAACTGTTAATGCACATTAAAAAAATGATCCAAGTTAAATGTGGGCTGCGTTAACATGCTCAGTAGTAACAATATATAATAATTTGTGTTTTCATATTTTGTATTGTGAAGATGAGTAAGGATGGAAAATTTATTGAAGAACGTGAAATATAATACCAGTCATCAGGACCTTATTGAAACTCTTTTAGGATATCCAAATGTAATACAGAATTTATTATGTAGCTGTGACAGGCACAGCTTATCAGTTTGTGCTTCAACCATGCCATCCAGCCAGTGGTGCATGAAAACATGGTCATGTTTATCATGATTTTTTGTACTGAACTCCAATCATTTTGCTTCTTAGACAACAGCTCGAGGGACATGGTTTAATAAGCTAACAACACATATAAAATGTGTATAAGCTAATCTCATTGGAGCCAGAGGCAGGCCGTTTTTCAGCTTCTATAAACAAATGCTGCAGACACTGTAGGAGATTCGTATTAAAAGCCATTTGGAATGAGGCTTGTTTTTTTGTCTTTGGGCAGATTTGCACTGTAATTGCTTAGTGTGATAGAAAAGCACAAAGACATGCCTCTGGTAAAAAAAAAATGGTGTGGTGATTACAAAATCAGTCTTAATAAAATCAGGAGCAGCACGGCATCAAAACTTTGAGAGAATGAACTTCCCTTAAAACGTGACAGCTTTACTTTAAAGATTCTATATTCTCACTACATGTCTGTTTAATGGTAACCTTAAAGCACAAAGAGTTTTGTTTTTGTCTTCAATTTAGTTTCCACTAATTCTAGCCTTTGACCTCAGATATTAGCTTTTTTTTTTTAAATACGACAACAACATTGACATTTCAAGGCTGTATCAATTCAAAAAGAAACTTTCGACTTAAAACGCAGTGACTAAAAACTCACCAGCCTGCTGATCTCCTCTTGTCGGTCGGGTGCAGAGCGAGCTGTGGCTTTAATCATTGTGGAGGTCTGATTATCTGTCAGCTTTTTAATGCACCGTTGACCAGCTACGATGTTACACACCTGAAATTTAAAAAAAGGGGAGGAGCATTTAAATGTATTATTTAGTCTGGGAGGGATTTCCAGAAGGCTCTTCAATGTTTCTGCAGTTGCTCAATTTCCCATTTTTGACAGTTAACACAAAAATCTATAATCCTTATGATGTAAATGATGCTATTAAATTATTCAAGTTAAACATGATTACAAAGTGGACTAAAAGTTTGTTTTCTCTCACCTCCAGAGGCAGGTAGGTATGCTTTTGCTCCTGGCCCACCTGTAGACAGGGCAAATGTGGGTACTTGAGCTGCAGGTTGTACTTTTCCCTGAAATACTGGGCTACTGTACGTTCTACAGTCTGACCATTCTCCAACTGCAGAGGGAACCTGAGAAAAGCAAAATTACACAAGCTTATCTTAACTGATAACTTCGTATTTGAATAAACATGCTCATATTATTTGAACATATCAGCAACTGCAAAATTCATTCAGTAATAGATGACTAATGTTGATTGCATAATTGCCCGATGAGTAGGCAGTTATTTTTGGTGTTGGATTGGCTTCTTTTTGGATCATGTTCCCTGTGTCCCCTCCCAAACACACATGCTGCCCAGAGTCTCCCGGTTTCTTCCACACCATGAGGCTGACTCACGTTTGATGGCTGGCAGGCCGACGGGTCACGTTGCAAACACGATACTTCCTCCGCATCGTTCCACAGTGTGTCACCTCCACCTTTAAACCTGGCGAATATTACGAAAGCGTTGTAGTAACATGAAAAGGGTCTGTGGCATGTGCTCAAGCTAATCTAGCTCAAACTCGCCCTCTTCACACAAACAAAGCAAGTTCAACCCCAGTTTCCACCCCCCTCCTCTCTGCTTCACCTTTGATTTCTTTGGTGAATTTGACCCGATGAGAGTCTGTGAGAGGGCGAGGCTGCTCGTCGATGTTGTGGATATCCAGAACTTCACACATGAACTGGATCACTGGCTGGGCTTTGTAGAAAGCTGTGGCAGAGACTGGAAGACAAAATATGATCAAGAATTACTTAAGAGAAAAATATCTGTCGAGCTGCATTGGAAACAATTTCCATCTGCAAGAGAAATAATGGTGAAAACACTGATATCAGTACACCCCTAGTTCTCAGGTTACATGTAAAGGTGCCTGAGGTGCACATTAAACAGTCAAATTTTTTGTGATTACACTTTCCTGTACTGTTCCTGCTCCTTTTTTCACTCAGCTTACTGTTGTAATTGTGTTTCAGATTTTGTTGTACTAAGTGGAATAAATTTTATTCATTCAATCTTGTAGATGTATACGGCTGTGGTTAGGGGAGTCGTCCTGGAACTGGAAGGTCACCGGTTCGATCCCCCGTTCCAGCTGTCTCAGTCGTTGTGTCCTTGGGCAAGACA
>JARVJO010000305.1:5635284-5659721 GCA_031762555.1 Cynodonichthys magdalenae
CCCCCGCCCCCCCCCCCCCCCGGAGGAGCAAAAAGGCTCCATGTCATTCTAATGTATCTGTTTAATAATTAAAATCTCATTTCCCCAGCTGTGAGAGGAACAGTAAAATCCATTTCTGTGCGTCAACAGACAAGAAAGAAAAATTCCCCTATTTCTGGTTCCTGTGAATGTTTGATCATTTCTAAATATGAAAAGCTTTATTCAAAATTTTAAATCATGCAGTGTTTTAGGGAGCAGGGAACGAGCACTTTCAGAACAAACAGCAGAATTAGTCTCTCACCATCAATGTTTAGCATCATCTTCCACATGGCAGGACGCACAGACTGGTGAAAACCAAACCAAACCTCTCTCCCGCCTCCCAGAGGATGGTCGTAACCCTCCGGAGCTGAGAAAAAGGAACGACCAACTGGAGTGTACCTGTACGAAGAGAAGAATTAAGCTTAAAATAAGGCTAAGAGATTAAAAAATGTTTTAGAAAATTAAAGGTCATAAATATAAAAAAAGGACAAAAGATGAGGATGAAAACCAAATGTGACAGGAAATAACAGTAAAATGACATCTTGACTTGAGAATGTAGGTCACAATGTGTAGAACAGGTGTCACTTATCTTCAACTCGGACTACAACAGTGACACGACAGGTTGCCTCAACCTTTAATCAACCTTTTATTACTCTGCACAAAAGACATATTAATAACAGAGAAACTTTTACTCTGAATTATACACCGACAGTCTGTCAGGATGCCAACGTAATACTAAGCCTACAGCACCTGTGAGCAGAACTAAATGAAAGGTGTTGATAAAGAGCACCTTTTAATAACCCTCTGAAAGAGATTTTCATTACAGCTCAAACAATATTGTGTTTGGCTGTGTCTTTTCTGAGCCTCGGGAAAGTGATATTGAGTGGAAGACGGTGTGGTGTTTTATGAGCGCCCATAAAAGATGTGTTTGATTTCCGTTTGGATCAGAGGGCTGATACTGGTGCCACTATGAAAACACAAATACGGTATTTACAGAGTTTATTTGAGGGATTGTGTTTACTGGTTTAATTCTACAGCCCACTTCATATTGAATTAAAAGGTGAGGAAAATCTATTCAAAGTGGGTTACTGATTTGTTAAAGTGAATTCTTTAACAATTTTCTAATCATCGACAAATAAAAGGGGATTAGAGAGAACCCGGAGGTCTGCATGAATCTTTGTGAAGAAATGCAACAAATTAAAAACCACGACAACTCACTTCATGGAAGGGAGGTGTCGTAGCACCACGTCTACTGCGTGAACGGGGTTGGTGCTGATGGGCTTGTCCAGCTCAAGAGGTTCAGGCATGCTGCGGCCGGTCAGCACCTCGTGGAGCATGTGCCAACTGACCAGAGACACAAACTTGATGGAAACTTTGAAGGGCCGATCTTTCCCACCCTCGCCTGGAAGAGTGACGTCAAGGTCCACCTGAGAGAAAACAAAAAAATATTGGAGGGAGGGTTTCACGGTTTGGTTGATTCTAGATATATTGTTCTTAACACCATCTTCTTAAATCTTTGCATTGTGTGACTTTTTTTTTTTAGTCTTACCCCTGTGGGTGCCACAGGCAGTGGGTTGGCTGTGTACAAACTCTTCTTTCCATCATAAACTGGCCTGCGATCTCCAAAGATTGTCACCTTGAAGTGCTGCACCATGGAGTCAACCACCTCCCTGCACAACGTGGGCAAAAACAACAAATCTGTGTTACAGAGTTCATTATTGCATCAAAACTGTGAGGCCCAAACCAATGCAACATTATTATGCATGCAAATTTTCAAAAAAGGTCACATTTTAAATCAAGTTGTGTTTTGTAGAAAATGCTGTTCAAAATATACTGCCAAATAAACAAAAATAAATAAAATTAAAAAGTACACTATTTTGTTGGACCACCTTTAGCTTGTTTATGGCATTCAAACTACGTTTATTTCCATCCAGAGTTGCAGTTATCTTTTACTCCACTGAGTGATTGCAGTTCAAATAATTTCTGATCATTCAAGGTTTTTTTTTTTCTTCCCTCCAACCAAATGTCCATCTCAGATGGTCGCTCTTGATACTCCATTTGCAAATCCAACCTAATTGATCAATAACTTGCCTTTTCAGCTAATCCAACACTTTACTTGGTTATTTAAAAAAAAAAAAAAAAAAAACACCACACAACACGATTTAGAGTTAAAACAAAGAAGTGCAAGCCCAGAAATAATAACTAATCCAGCACTTTAACCCAATAAGAGCTCTAACTATTCTGCTTGGTTAAATCCAGCTGCAGACTTTATGTTGGCGGTGCGACCTCAGTCATAAATAATTACATAGAAAATTTACACACATTTACATAAACAAATAAAAGTTGAAAGAAAGTCAAATGTGTCAAGCAACTGTTTTTGGAAAGAAGTTTATTTTAGTCTTGTGGTTATAGGTTTTAAAATGACCTGTGGCGCCCCCATCAGGCAGAAGGTTAAACAGGCAGATGCTTCTGTAGAAGTATTCTTTAACAATGTTTTTGGCTCTAAGGATATAGTGGGTGTTCAGAATGTTTTGCAGTAACATTTTTTTTCCTTTGACCTGCTAAAACTGAATTTAATCTGTGTTTTATCCCAAAAACTGATAATATGTAAAATATAAATAAATAAACCCTTGAGCAAGTAAAATGATGGGGTCTACCTGTTCACTCGCCGTGGGCACTTGTCAGGCTTGATGTCTACCTCGTACAGGTAGACATCCATCTTTGGGATCTCCACCTGGAAGCAGTTGGCCAGCAGCTTGATTGGCTTCCCCATTGTGCCATAGCCAGGGCGCCGAGGCATGGAGAATAGGGACTGGGCCCCAACGGCTCCTGAAAAAGAGCACGAAGGGAATAATCATTTGAAAAATCTGTGTGGACCTCATTCAAGTCTCTCAGACTAAAAACAAACAATGATGAAACCTCAGCATGCTGACAGTCAACAAAAAGATTTTGTATTTTAGTAAAAACATGTTTGAAAGGACTCATTTTTAATAACATAAACATTAGGTTTTATCTTTAAATGTTTTTCCCCCAATGTTCTCGGTAATTACTGCACTTTACATGTTTTTAAATTGTTCTTAAAAAATGGAAAACTCAAAAATTGGACATTTAATGCTCAATTATCTAAAATTGACATAATGCACATTGATCTTTCCTCCATCCTGTCAGCACTAGTTTGCAGAAATTACTAACAAGAGAATGACTGTCTGAGCATAGATTTAAAAAAAAGTCAAGAAGAGAATATTCAAAATGTCAAGATAAGGATTTGTGCACAAGGGAAAAGCCAAGAACACAACACACCAAACACTGACATTTCAAGTCATACGAGACAAACTGACTCGTATGAAACATACTCAAAAATCATTTATGCAACATGAATATGCAATGTGATGATCTGATAATGAAAAAAAAACTGTCAAATTTCTAAATTGTTTGACATTTACGATTTAGAGCATTTCCTAGTACGTCAACTCTGAAATTAAATGACACCTCGTATGTTTGACACAATCAGGAAGTGTGTTATCAGCAAACTGGGGAGTCTTGCCAGTAAAGCTGGGCGATACTGAAAATTTAATATTGATACGATACCAAATAAATACTGGGATAAAAAAAATTGCCAATTTTGATTCAATAACTTAATTATTAATGGTCACTGCATCATCAAATTTCTAAATCAGAATGAACTTTTATTACATAAGTGTACTTTTTCCACCCTTCGGATTATTTATTTAAAACCAAGGACAGAATTTGGGTAAAATTTATAGGTACAGTATATAGAAAATACTTTATCGTAGGAAAAGGTTTTGTTAAGAAACAAAACAACACCCTCCCAAATACATCACGATGTCTGGAGTTTATAAGTGCACAACAAAAAAAAAATGTAAGAAGCGTCATGTGTGTCATATTTTTTTGGGAAAAAAAATAAATCACTGAGCATGCACACTCAACGGGAAACCATGAGATGAATTAGACATGAGTCACTTTGATCCTGAACCGCAGATTTCTCATCCTAAATCTGCCACACTCATGTCGGGGCTATTTTTGTGTTTGCCGAGGCTTGCCTTGCCTTCTACATCAGGAAAACCTGTGCTTTTGTTGATGTGCCTCTGCACGGTTTTTATTACACTTATGAGAATATGAACGCACCTGCTGTCATACTATAGGATTTCCAAGACAAAAAATAGTTTGCTTATGCTACTTTTGCCTCATTTTTAAATCCATTTTACTTTCTCCACATTCTCTGTGCTCTCTACCTGCCCCCCCAAAAAAATTAAATAAATAAACTGCCCATAATGTGCCATTGATAAATACGAGTCAGGCTTGAGTGTGTGATTCATCTCCAACCTGACTCACAGGGCCACATGTGTAGGCTGTAGTTCAGGGCTAAACTGAAGTGGGAAATTCATAAAGAAATCTCCCCACAACAAAACAGAAACCTTACATGAGGTAATGGCAAATAAATAGAGGATTTGTTTATTTACAACTAGGTTATGAACATTTTCATCAAACTCAAACCTTCAGCTTCTGGACCCTTCAACAAATAACCTACAGTGGCACAGAAACAAACCACCCCATAGAGGGTAAGTTACGATATTCCACCCACTGGTATGCACACACAACAACTAGTTTTGTTTCAGCATAAAAACGACAGGGACATTCGGTAATTTGTCACTGTGGCACTGTACTGATATTACTCAGCTATACTTTTGGCATCTGAGCAAACCGCACGCTTGCTCAGAATTTTCTCAGACAAACAAATGGCTCCTGACACATACCTAAACCTGCCTTTTCAAATTTCCAAAACATGCCTCATTGTAAAAATAGCCTACTACTAGCAGTGATGACTTGTGTTTGCACTGTGGGAATCTGAGATAGTTTATGTTAATCACCAAAACCACTCTTTAAACCAGATTTTGCTTGGCTTTTAAAATAAAATCTTTTAATCATTTCTGTGTAGTGCAACAACATCTTAAACTGATGCGGAAAAATATACCAAAATTAAACTATATACAAAAACTGACTATTAAAAATTGGATACAGCTTGACTTTAATTTAACCAAAGAGAAGACTCAAAATCCTTTATACAGATAAAATAAATTATAATAATTACTTTTTCTTTTAAGTACAACAGATTGACAAATACCGGTAGGTCATTAAAAACTGCAACTTTAACAAAATCATTCTCTAGCAATGACTGCATAAAGATGAGACCATACATCATCACACACTGAAGACAACAAGTTAAGAAGCTGAAAACCTACAGAGATGTTATACCAAAGCTCATTAAGGAAGTGTTCAAAAATCTGGCCCTGAAGTACATCTGAAAACTCTCCCTCTATGTTCCAGTCCTCTTTCAGAGACACAACAAATGAGATTCAAAGGCAAATGTGACGGGGTCAGAGAGGAATGGTTTTAAGTTAAACCACAGATGCAAAAAGTTCAGCAAAACAGTTCACTTTCATTTTACACATTTATTCAAATTAGGCTACTCATGCACTATACTAATGTGACATTCCAAGGCAGCTCAGGTAGCAATAAATACAAATTGTTAAACATTTTAAAAAAAAATCTACTTTATGTGATCAAGTCATTCCTGTTCAAGCAAGAAAAAAAACACACACACAAAAAAAAACATTTCCACATGCAAGGTGTGTGGGAAGCTACACACCCACCCTTTGCCACCATGAGTTTACAAAAACCTCCAGACTCAGCAAGATTAAACACTAAAGTCTAACCAAGGACACGCTGAGGAGAACATGTCCTCTAGTGCTGGTGGATGACATATTTTAAAAAGCTGTGACAAATTTTTAACTCAACCACAAATGCACACATTTAGGTACGGGGCTTTTAAAGATGCCATTTAGCTGAAAAACGCTGCACTGTGTGAGTGTTCAGAGAATCTTGTTTGTGTTTCGGATAATTACAGGAAGGACATGTCTTAACAGTACATTTGATCTTCCTACAATCTGTCAGTGTGGTTTTATTTTCTGGGCCGGTACAATCATATAGTAGGACAAAATGACTCTTCACCAATAACTGTTCATTCCAATAAAAATTCAGCAGTTCTGTAGAAATGTCTGGCTTAATGCAGCTTAAGTGTGCATGTTACTTTTTTTCGCAGAGCTAACTGTTTACTCCAGCTGCTATGGTTTTAATATTCTGCCGTTTTACATGCGTGCAGTCAGCTGGGAGTCCTACATTAGTCCTTTTCTGTGGGCCAGTTGGTTTTAATCAACTCAGCTGGCTACAGAACAACCTCCTGACACTGTCTGTAATTTAAAGGAATCCTAGACTTGCAACATGTGCTATAATGCAGTGTACAAACCAAGCTTAAAGGCCCTTTTTTCATACCACTACTATGTCTTTGTGTAAACTTGGGAAATTATTGAACTAAAGGGGTTCAATGTGATCATTATCTGGCAATAATACAAGCAAGTATTTTTACTAACAAGTTTGACAGTTAATTTTTCAACAGATGTGTCATGGGCAAAAGAGCAATTACTTTAAATTCAAGCCAGTGATCCTTTGGTTTATTGGCATCAATAGAAAACTTGAAAACATAGGTCAAGGGAATATATATAAAACAAAAAATGCACATGATTAGAAGCAAACAGCAAAAATTAAATAAAAATTTTATGTCCAAACCAATAATTAAGATGCCTTTTTTAGCATATACCGTAAATACTCTGCAGAAACATCTCAGCAATGTGAACTCATTCCACTCTGCTGCTTTGTAACACAACACAGTCACACACTGTAAACAGTGGGCTGCAAGCCAGGCAAACTGGATGGTGAGAAGCCAGGCTGACATGCAGTCACTGCAACCCCCCCGCCCCCCCCTCGACCACATCACCCCAGTCCACAAACGTCCACGATGCCAATATATGCACATGTCCACACACACACATACACAATACAGCTGTTGTGTTTCTAATCCAGAGAGGCCTGCGCCGTAGGAGCAGCATGAGTGCTCAGTAACCAGGCACAATAGCGTCAGTCACAGCAGGCAGAACCTAGAAACACACACTCAGATAGCTACAGAATGACTGAAAGTTGGCAAAGACTACTGAAGCAAGTCACACACACGGTAGGAACTACTCCCTCCCTCCTGTTCCCTTCATCAACCTCGAGAGTGCTGCATGTAGAACCCAAGGGAGCCTCTGCCACGCTCTACAACAGATAAACACCAGCAGATCGCCACACACTGACAGGCTGATGGGGGCATGGTCGGTCAAAACAACATGCAAATATGTTGAAATCCCCTTCAAGCCAAACCTGATGCAGAAGGAGAGCAAAGGAGTACACATGATGCAAACATTTCAGAAAGTACCAGGTGGGGGCTTTTGACGGGGGGTACGAATCAACAGGAGTGTGAGGCTAGTTTTGACTATAAGGCGTCAGGGAAGACCCAGCTGTCTTAATGATATAAGTGGGTGGTGTGATACACACACACACATACATACTAGGATTGGGAGATATTGGCAAAGATATGAATCACTTTTAATTGTGGTATTTAGCCAATATCAATTATAACAGTCAATCCCCCCTGGGGTCCCTGCATGTCCTAGTCACATGACCCATTTAAGAGATTTGCTCTCTGTAAAAATTTGTTTCAAAATTGTGTCAAAAGTACAGATTTCAAGCTATACATCTACTTTTAACTTGTATTGATAGACCAAGTAAAACCGGAGGTATGATAAATAAATTACAGAACTTTTTTTTTTTTTTTTTTTTTAAATGGTTTGTCATATTTGAAGCTAAGAGGTGCATCGAGCGGACTGACCGGGGAAATCTCCAGTCAGTCTGCCTGGTGGCATTAATTGTATCAATCATATCATCAAGTGACAAAAAAAAATAATAATAAAAAATAATAAAAATCGATTAAAGTTTTTTTGATGAATAATTGCACATGATATGATTTTGCTCAACCCCAATACATTCATATATATGCTGTACATTTATTCTGACAAAGTACTAGCTCTGTTAAGCTGGCCAGAATACTTTTTTTAACCAGGCTAAATGAAGCCTTGTGTCTTGCTAGAGCAGCCCAAGTAGTGGAGCAGACACAAGCCAAGATTTATTGACTTATGTTGTTGACTTGGGCATAATGAGATCTGTCACATTAAGGGTTTACATCTACACTAAGAAATGAACTAGAACCAAAAATGAAGTACACAGTTTGTCATCTCAACAGGAACAATGACCTGAAAGAGTCAGGTTGTTAAAATGGGCAATCAGTGGTAATTATATGACACTGTCTTAAAATGTGAGTAGTTCTGTGACTATTAACCTCTTTATTATACTTTAAAAACAAAGAACATATTTTAAATAAAAAAATAAAAAAAAAAGGAGGAACTTGGCCTGTCCACTAGTGAGCCTCAAAACAAAACATGCAGACTCCTTCCAAAACCTTCCTGTCCATAACCACCTCCCCCACACATACAAGCCCCTTGCAGCTCCCCGAAAAACACATCTCAGGAAGCAAAAAAAAAAAAAAAAAAAAAGTGGGAGTAGGAGGTGGAAAAGCAGCGTGGTCTAGCTGCTCTGGCTGAAAACCCAGTGACACATCACTACCTCCAAACCTCCTCCTTAGCCTCATAATTTCATGTATCCTCTGACACACTTCTGAAAAATCACTTTTTTTCTGGTTTGCTCAACCCACTTGTAGGGTTTTAAGCCCCACACATGTATTCAGTCAGTCAGAACGGTTTCAAAGTCTACCACATCAGCACATGTTTCAGATCTCTAAGTGAACACTAAAGAATTTAATTCAGGGACAAAGTATTCAGGTCCCAAAATGCAAGACAGAAACTATTTCTGTGCAATCAATACGAATGAAACCAATAGTTAATATTAAAAAAATAATTATCAGCAGTTGATTTACTAAAATATTTTTAACAATAGAAGGCTGTTCCTTTGCCAATAGG
Organism: Cynodonichthys magdalenae; assembly: GCA_031762555.1. Taxonomy (NCBI): domain Eukaryota; kingdom Metazoa; phylum Chordata; class Actinopteri; order Cyprinodontiformes; family Rivulidae; genus Cynodonichthys; species Cynodonichthys magdalenae. The sequence continues at coordinate 5,644,230 of JARVJO010000305.1, forward strand.
TTTCACTTTGTTTCATTAGTGAAATAAAAATTGATGGTAAACCCCTCTCTAAAGCAATGACCAATGTTAAACTGTGGTCTCCATAGAAACTAACAACAATATGTTAATGGTTAGCCTTATGGGTGGCTGGGATTGCAGACAGGGGGCACTCTATTGTCAACAGGCTGCTTGAATGAACTGAGCATTATGAGGAGAGACTGCAAATCAAGTACCAAGTCCTCCCTCAAAAGCTGAGCCTACTGTCTGTACAAAATCCACAGAGAATCGACATACAAGGAGAATGACAGGGAAGGCAGAGTTTCCCACTGGGGCACAGCGAGGGAAACAGAAGCACTAACCAAAGAAAAGAAAGGGGGGCTGAGGGTTGTAACCGTCTGTGAATAATAGGGAAAAAAAGCGGGAATCTCAGGACTGTGAGAAAGGAGTGACAAAATAAGAGAGGCCACACCAGAAGGGCAAGACACCAGTGGACAAAACAATCACCTACCGTACATATATTAGCATGAGGAAAATGGTTAAGATTCACTTAAAAGTTTTAATGAACTATATAAGCCACTTCAACTGGAGCTGTCTATCACACCAAGCTGAGTCATCTCCAGCCAACTAAAATCCCACCTGGTTCCAGTGACAGGTGGAGAGTTGAGTGTGGAAAGCCCCCTCCCTCGCTACCATACAAGCCATCTTATTGTCTTCCAGCAAACTGCTTGTCTTAATAAACCAAATGTGTTATTTTAGCTAAACTAAAATGCTTCCTTTGATAAACTGGCAGAAGTTGTCCTCTGATTATGCTCAGCATGTGCAACCATTTGTCAAGTACTTTTAATTTTTACCCCGTTAATTTGGCAAAAACTTAAGAGTTGTACAAAATGTTATTGAGTCAGTACTGAAAGTTTTGATAACCTGGCTTTGTTACATCTGAGTAAAGATTGCATTAAAAAGGTTTACTTTGGCAAAAATAATTGAACAGATAAAAGCATCCTCCATTTCAGCTATTTAAAAACTAGCCAGCAACTGGGGAAAACAAAACACACACACAAAAAAAAAAATCAATGTGTGAAAAATTTAAATAGAGTTAATTTGGAAGCATAAAGGACAGTTCTCATAAAAATGGTATAATAATGCATAAATGGCCACTTTGTACCGTTTTGAAGGAGCAACAGCATTGTTTATAATGCATCAACATTAAAAATGTGTTTATTTTTTTTGTTCACACGTGATAAAGAAAAAAAAAACTGAGGCTAAATTCTTGTAACTTTACATCAATTGGTTCCAAGCTGTACGTGGGAATACTGATGTTACCCTATTTAAATGTAGTAGATTAGCTTAGTTAGCCCACTTCTGTTATCTCTGGTATCAAGTTCTCAAGGGCCGTAGTTTTCCCGCCTCATATGTTGCTATGTTAGTTATGTGAGCGAGCCAAGCGATCAGCTTTACTCTCCAACTACTGACTGACCAATGGAGGGACCAATTTTAATCATTTACCCAAGCACAGGACTCACTGATTGACTTGTAGCGGTTAGCTGAATTCATTTTTATGGTGAAACTCGCCTTTTTATTAATGTCTTCTGGAGGGAAAGCATTAACCATAATATTAACACATTTGAAGCAATGATGGACAGCACTAAACTCTGAAAACTGCATGTGCTGTGTTCTCAGAGCGTCGTAAGCAAACATCCACTGCTGGCAGGTCTCCAGGTTATGGCAGCCATGTTGTTTGAGAAGCTTCAGCAGTACGTTGGTAGAAGACAAAAATGAAACAGAAAAAAAATGGAAAAGAGTGGAGTAAATTAAAAAAATAAAAATAAAATTACAAGAGGTAATCTGAATACTTCATTATAATCTATCCCCAACATAACAGTATTCAGTACTGGTATTGTAACATACAGCACATTTTGGTGGACATATGTCACAGCAAAATTAGTCATTTGGCCCAACACACCACACAGATTCTAAATTACAGATCACTGCCATGCGTGTGTATTTGCATTTTGTAAGGAATGACTATCTCCTTAGCTGTCGGGAAAACACTTCATAGTCCCATTTGTTTGATTCTGTGAAGTTGAGGAGGACTCGATGTTAATAAATGAATGGCCAGCTGAGAGGGATCTCCTCTTGAGGAGGAGGGAGTGAGCTGTGACCCAAATGCTGTATCATGTATCACTGGCTAATCAAGAGCAACTAGCTTTCAGTTTATGGTCACATAAGTAGAAAGCTTCCGTTAGTGGAGACAAAGCCAGGTGTTTCAGGCTGTTAAACTGCCACTATGTTCAAAAGAAGAAGAAGAAGAAGAAAGAAACCATTAACTTGCATCTTGGCCAGACAATAGAGTTTATCACTGGATCAAGACATAAATTAGCATCAGGTCACAGCTGTGAACAAGCAAACACGAATTAGGGAACTTTGAGACTTATGTATAGGCTCTGAAAAAAAAAAAAAGATTGAGATAAATCTTTAAGACTTAACTTGCAGCTAAAATGAAATTCAACCTACCCCTAATTTAGCATTTTCAGTCCCAACCATGTTTACCAAACTACACATTGAAAGTCTACTGCTAAATATGCTGAGACAATCAGGGTTAATTTTCCAAATCAAGACACATGGACCTCAAAAGGACAGAGTTCATCATCGGTCACATGCGACCACTTGGTCTGTAAGAGAAATCTACTAATGCAGGGATTTGCCAAGTTTATCTTCAGAAGCTACAGGATGAACACCACACCTGGCTGATGATGCAACAACCACCTCCTCAGTACCACCCTGAGACACCTTTAGAATTGAGATTAGCGGGAATATTTTTGTAGTGACGCACAAAAAAACAAAAAAACAAAATAGAGATGGAGAAACTGGTTACAAAACCTAAAACTCACAAATTTACACTGTAGAATTGTATTGCTTTTTGAAATTTCAGCATGTCAGTTTGATAAACAGAGAGTAATGAGTTGTTCTACTGTCAATGATTTTTAGAAATCCAGGGTAGTAAACGGTGGATAATAAAAAACAAAGATTTCTTTGCTTTTGGCCAATATGCATTTTTCATTAAACAAAACTAAATTGTGAGCTTGTAAGCTGACTGTAGCAGCTGCTGCTGCATTTTTATTGTCCTAATTGATTGATTAGTATGTACAGACATGACTGACATTTTTTAAAGTGGCCAACTAAAATCAGTCAGCAATTAGATTTAAAAAAGGTGAAGTTGCTGTAATGAAATTAAATGAAAATTTTACCTACTAGCTACAAAATAAAAAGCCAAATTGAAATTCAGTGTCCATTTTAGAAATGTATGTCTGCTTCACTCTGAAGGTCAGGCAGGAAAGTGGGTGGAATGATGTTTGAGTCATCCCAGTTTTTCTGCCGTTAATTATCCTGGTCTACTAAATCCATAAGGCACATAATTAGAGACAGTCTGTCATTTATATAAAGTTAAGGATTTCTTTAAACCTAATGTAATAGTCTCTGGAGCATCTTATGTTAAATATTGTACATGTCTTGTACCGCAACCAAGTTTCCTTTAGAATTAAGACAAAGAACCCTTTAAAGTCACCTTAATTCTGCTGAAATGGATATTTAACTTATAGGCAATCTTATTTTCATTCAGTGCATTTGATTCAAATGATCTGACACATTTAACCATGTTAAATAGATTTCAAGACCTAAAAATCCAAATAGATTTCACTGAAACAAAATTTTACCCATATTCTCATTTTAATTTGACCAAAATTTTCCAAGTTGAAACATTTACCTAAAGAAGTTTAATGACCAATGATAAATCAGCATAACTGATTTCACAGATGTTTTAAGATAAACTCAACTTCAGTTTTCATTAGACGACTTTAAGTTGAATTAAATTTAAAATGTTACAATTTGTTTTAAACAAGTATAGACAAATATCAAACAAATGTGGATGTGACCATTTTAAATTAGAAGAAAAACACTCATAGAGGTTTGGGGTTGACTGAACAAGATAATTTTACGTTTAGACTCCTGTTTCATCTCACATATAAGTGTAATTTCTCCTTGTAGGAAATATACGCTGTAGACTAGATTACCTGTAGTTCCGATTTCCATTCATGAGGTCCCTGCCCGGTTCACTTCCCGGATCACAGATGTCAAATGTTTGATACTCCTCCGTCAACTCCGGTGTCTCCTTGGGCAGTACAGCGCCTCTCGGCGTCCGTTCGGAGACGGACTGTCCTAGTCTCCGATGTTCCCCGCTCCCTCCGTCCTGTCAACGGGGTCGTTTCCCCGGCCCGAGGGTTTTTGACGTCTCCGTAAAGAACACTCTTTGCACAGCGTCAACGTCTGAAATCGGATTTCAGTGCCACGGCGAAAGCTACTGACTACTATGGCAGTAAAACCCTGCTAAGTTAGCTTAGCTAGCCAGGCTTTAAAAAGTGGCTGGAACCGACGAGAGGAGCTGTCAGGAGATCATCACAGCGGGGTCACAGAGTCCAAATGAATCCCTACCGATAGTGGACCTTTAACAGAAGGGACATAAATACTTTAACTCCAGGACAGCGAGCGACGGAGAAGCTAAAGTAATTAGCTAGCAGGCTAGCTCGGCTGATAGGACTAATGACAGAGTCGGTGGCTACTTTTATCGCGTTAAAAAAAAACAGCTGTTAAGACAGGCTCCTTTCTCAGGCACCGTGCTCCATCGACGTCGTCGTCAGCAAGTTGTGTCCGGGTGCCGACACAAAGCTGTCAACCCCGCGTTGTATCCGCCGATAAGAGTCAAGATTTCCAGGCTGGTTGACAGAACTCTGCAGGGCTTCGGTAAGCCAGCTAAATATGGTGAAGTTCCCTTTCTGACACCGACAGGAAGAGGTGGGCTCTGGCACCAGACGTCAGAACAATTGACTCCGCCTTCAGCCTGGATTAATCCTACCTTTATGAATAAATCAGCAGATGATAATTAAAATATTACATTTGTAGCTAGAATAGATAAAAGGCTGAAACTTGCATGTCTTATTTAAAAGTCCTCACTGCATAATATGAAAACATAAAAAAGGTTATCCTGAACTACCATGTCGAAACATGTGGTTTTACATTGTTCAGTAGTTTTCCAGATACATTGAAAGCCCACACTTAATGTAAACAAAGCACACTGCTGAATCTGGAAGCTCCAGTCACACGACTGTCCTACACTGGTCCTTGTAGGTGTATAAATAAGGTGAAATTGGGCAAGCATAGAATCTTGGAGAAGATGGAAATATAAGACTGTATCTGCTGCTAAATGTAAAAGAAAAGAAAAATGGAGAAAGACAACTGTCAAAAATAATTATCTGGGATCACCATAAAAAGAGTTTGACAGGCAGCCTTTGCAAAACTTCAGCTAGGCAGGTACATCTGAATTATTTTAAGTAATTTTAGCAGTTCCGTAGGGTAAATAAACACGGTAGTTGGCATTCGATCCCAAATTTATCTTACCCATTCATATGAGGGAAAAAAAAGTTCAGTCTTCATGACTGCAACAAGTACCTAAACAATTCATAACATCTGAATTCAGTTAGGTTTTTCAAAACAAAGATAAAAAAATAACACATGAAACAACAAACAAGTCAAAAGCCCTACAGAAGTAATAAAAAACAATTTTATTTTTATTAAAAAATAACCCTCCCCAACAGAGTTCCAATACTATCACACACAGAACCAAAGAAATATGCTTCAGTGTCTTTTCGTTCATATCTATTGGGAAGTGCTTTGCCAAGGACTGTTATTGATCAGTGGCTTCGATATTGCTTAGTCAGACCGTGAGGCTGTGTGGAGAGGAGTGAACCCTCCTGTATCCACAATACATTTCCAGGGTGACGGCATTTTTTGTGCCTCCCTTTGCAAGGTGCTTTTGTGACTTCAGTAAGTGAAGAACTGCATCTGGTTTAGTGGTGCTGGGAGGTACCCCAGTCTTGTATTTAAGTATAGAATGCAGAGTAAAACACTGGCCTCAACTGTGAAAGGCCCAGCATGTGTCGGGCCAAAATATATAACATGTAAATATGATTTATTCATATATACAAATCACCTTGGACACAATGAATGATCAGTAAACTGGTGTACAAAGGCATTTGGATTATGCAAGTTCATAAATATGATTTTAAAATCAAACTCATCTGATTCGTTTTCCATCCCTTTCAACTTTAAGGGGTTTTGACCATCAGACAAGATTTGAGGCGCTTTAAGGGCAGCTGCGGTAGAATTTTGAGACCATCTCCACAGTGCCCTCTTGAGGATACACTCTGACAATAGTCACAATATTTAAAATGACAAAAACTATCAGTCTCAATCACCATTACACAATCGAGGCAAAACAACTGACAGGCAGTGGTGAGCACAAGGCTCCTACCTCTAAGAAAACCAAAAGTAAGGTGGCTCAGAATATCCAGTCATTTAAAAAATAATTACATGCATTTTTATATATAAATCCAGAGAGTGAGTTGATGTAAAGGCAGGGCTTATTAAATAGTAATAGAGACCCTCCCTGTCCAATGAGCAATCCCCCATCTGTGACGCCCATGCACACAGAGCACCAATAGGGATTGGCTAACACAGACTAGAGGATTGGGACAGAGGATGCTGATTGCATGTGAAAACAAACGGCAAACACAGAAAGTGGTGGAAAGGCTAATGAGTGATAGTTTGGCCTGAAGGAAAATAAAAAGGGCAAGTGCATGACTTTGTTTTTCACTAGATGCTAAAAGGGAAACTAAGAGGACGTGTATGTGTGCTTTTATTACCCAGGGTATGAGCAGTGAATGCCTGCAGATGGAAGAGCTGTGAGTGAAAACAGGACCGGTGGAAGTTAGGTGTGTACAGGTATGCGAAGAATTCTGCGAATGGAAGTGTAAGATGCACTGAGTGGAGTCATCTCCACTGACACAAGTAGGAATGTGCAGAATGAACGAAGCAAGGTCAGTGGCTGAATGGAGCTTCAGCCTTGCAGCACTTGAGTGTTCACAAACTCTAAATTTGCCTGTTGTCAAATCTACAGAATAGTGTTGACTATTGCCTCGTTTCTGAAAGCAATTAAAGTGTGACAGTAAAAATCCAAAATAGTTTGGTTCAAGTCTTTCAAAAGATGTTCATAATTCTGAAGTTAAAAAAAAACAAACAAACAAATCAATAAGTAAACAAAAAGTGCCTCAAATCCTAAAGAGCAATGAATACAGAAGTAACCTTCCTGCTTAAGTGCCCCTTTTTAATTGGTTGGCATCACTTTTGGCTGGTTAATAATGCTGGTTTAGGTGCATGGGGTGCAAGTATATTTGATACACTCTATGCAAATGGTCCCTCTACAGTTATGCTATAATTGCCTCTATAGACTAAAACTCTAGGGACTGGCCAACGAGGACAGAGTGCAGCAGCACTTCTCTCCCGTCTATACAGCTACACCTCCTCCTGTCTCTGCTAATATAAAGACCAGGTGACAACCTCACATGACTAAAACTCTTTATGTGCGGGACTGGTGGCACCTACATGCTAACGCTAAGTGCTAATGTACCATACCTCAGACTCCTCAAGGCTGCTTTAAAAAAATAACATTATTTCAAAACATTAAAAACATGAATGTCTTTCATGACAATGTAAAAACAAAAAATAAAAATTCATACATGTAAGTGTGCGTGCTCAGTACCACCCCTTTGGAGGACCCCAATGCTAAGGGGCTTGGAACACTGGCATCCGGCTTTCGGATGGGTAAAGAGGCAGCATTGTGGTGGCAGTTAAAAAGGTTTTAGGACTTTTTCCCCCTTTTTTAACGCCCATTTTTCCTCCCATTCGTATTGCATACTTACTTAGATAGGAGTGTGAAGGTAGCGTACAAGAAAATCACATAATGTCCACATTTAAAAACAGTTCAACATAAAAAAAAACAACTGTCCTGATAAAGTTTAAAAAAAAAAAAAAAAGAACATTTTGAGTGCATGAAGCTGCATTCTGGCTGTGTTTACAGGAGAGGAGTGTTATGTTTCATGGATCTGAGTAACAAACTGGCACGTTTGTGGAGGATGTGTAGTGGGCAGTTGTTGGGAATAAGGGATGGGGATGAGGTGGGAGTGGGCCTCCTGCCCGCTCAGGTAGAAATGAGGTGGGAGGGAACGATGGTGATGATGGCTGGTGAAGCTCAGGCGAAGTACATGGTCCTCAGAGTGTCATGATGAATCTGAACAGCTTTCGCCAGCGCCTGGGGGTCCCGGCCGTTACTTTGACCAGATACATGGCTACCCTCTCCACTGCAAAGACAACAGAATAAAAAATAAGAGCTTGAACACAAACCAGTAACATTTGATGTGTCAGAATAAATCTCTGCTGCAATTAATGCAAAAACAAGTTGCTGAACAATATTACTCAATCTTATCCATAAATTTAATTAAAACAATTTCAGCACACCAACCTGTCATGTTCTTTGTCTACTAGATGATAGCGAGCTCGGAAGGCCACGAGACGAGCATAGTAGGCTGGGGCGGGGATGGAAACTGAGCGGGTACAACGAACATATGTGTGGCACAACTGGTAGGTTAAAATCTGCAACTCATCAGCTGTGAAACGATTGTCATCCCACAAGACGTAGTAATGAGACGGCCGGCTGGTACCCTGGTGTCAGAGAGGATACATTTCAGATGCAGACAAAAATTCATAAGTGGGATGAAAATGACTACTTATTAAGAAAATTCAATCAAACAACTGTCTAAAATATTTCTGTTAATAATACCTGTATGCCTGCATGACTGCAAAGGTAGAAGTCAAACTCAAAGGGATGAGTAATGCTGGTGTCCACTGTAGTCCCTGCAGGTATGTTCCCACTCTTCCCAATCTGTCAATAAAAATAACAATACTTGTCAATTACCCCCAAAACATAAAACTAATCAACTAAATTTAAATCTAATAAAAAAGAAACATTAATTCGCTCACCCTCTCAGACTTGTCAGCACAGAAGAGGCGGGTGTGGTGGCGTTTCTGTACCACAATGTAGGTGATACCAGGCTGATAATCTTTCTCCAACTTTATGCATGCATCTCTGATGGCCAGGAGCTCATAGTGGAGAATCTACACAGAAAAGGTTTTTAAATTAGGGGTCAAGCTGAGAAAAACACAAAAACACAATTTGATATTAGTGCAACAAACTACATTGAGAAATCAAACATTTAAAAACATTTTTAAACACTTTGTCAACCTTACTTGTGGCAACTGTCCCTCAGGAACACCGTCTCTGTAGAAAATGATCCTGGTGGGTTTAAAGCGGGTTGACTTGTAGAACTGAATTAGCAGTTCCCGCACCATGTAGGATAAATCTTCGATGATTTCCTGCCTGGGTCTCTGAACGCGGACTGTGGCACAGTATCTGCTGGGATGGGCATCCATACTGCCTACCACCTGGAGGAACATGTGTGCAAACAACTGAACATTGTACTCATTAAAGGGTCTTAGAAATATAAATTGTATAAACTTCTACTTCCACTTAAATTGCTTCAGTCATAACGTCCTTTCATGCATCATTTTTTTCCCTTTATCCCCTTGTTTGTCTAAACTACGGCCAACCTTGAACGCTGCATGTGAGGCTCAACATTAATGTTGTATTTTTCCTCTTGTCAAAAACATTACAATCATCCTTTTCCAGCAGTTGTCTTCTTAAACTGGATGATGCAAACACTATCCACTCTCCTCTCCCATCCTCTCGCTGCCTGACTCAATCATTTGTCACAATTGCTAGGCAACAACACATCCAACCACAGCTGAGCTGAGGTCAAGCACAGACGAGTTGGCGTCATTTCCCTTTTCAATGTGAGTCAGTGATGAGCCATTTGTTTCCCTTATATCCTGAACCGACTCCACCCTTACTACTCCTTTCTTCAGCCTCAGTTGTGAATTGAAGGCAAAACAAAAAGCCAAACTGCCTGTAATTATTTTTTCATGACGTGGTTTAGAAAGACGGAGCGAGTCTGTGCGTTTTGTGGGTGTTCATTACATTAAAATACAACATGTTTTAAAATCTTTTTCAGCCTGAACTATTAAGTTATACTTAACATTTAAATGTTTTGGAATGGCTCTGACACACTGAAGGTAAACATTAAAAGTTATTTATAATGACAAATTATTAAAGTATTCAATATTTAAATTATTTTCCTTTTAATTATAAAAAAAAGATTAAGTCTTTAAAAGAAATGAATTAAAATGCCTATCCTAAATGATCACAAACCTTTTTTAAAGTTTAATTTAAAATTAATAAACAGACAAATGAGCTGAATATGAAATCATTTAACTTTTATTTAAGTTTGATTTGTGTTTTGAAATTAAAATGTTACAGCTTCTTTCTCTCAAACATACTATTTATAGCTCTGGCATTCTCTTCTTACCTGCGTTACAGAGAGCAGTAGCTGCCTTGAGTCACAGTCTCTAAGCAACCACAACTGGTGTTTTAATGAGATCTGGAAATAATTTGCATTATTTACATGTTCGTGCTATTTTTATTTGACTATAAAACAAGTGCTCCGACAATCTTGGTAACTCAACAACCAGCATAGAACAAAGAAGAAAAAGACTTAGTGGCTTAACTGAGTAGGAACTTTGGTTTACAGTCATAAAAAATACAATGAATTATTTTCTTGTGTCTCTGAAAAGACTGTAATAAGAAACACCAGACAATCATGTTTAAAATTATAGCTCCTAAAGGTTTACAAAATATAGATTTAAAGTTAGGATATAAGAACCCTTTTTGAATAACCTAAATTCTGTTTAAACTGCAAGGGCCATCAATTATTTTCAAAACCAATAATGATAAAATCGATTCACTAGTTATCAGAGCTTAAAGCTCATTTTTTTATTGTAAGAGTTTAATGTGCATTCCAGATTTGACAAGAGGCTGGCTGGGTTTCCCTTTCTTTTCCTGACATTGTCTTCAAGTTCCAGTAGTATTGTTTTAAAGAAGGTGTGATTTCAGAGACTTACAGCAGTAATAGAGGGCTTCTTTCCATCTCCAGCTGGAGGGTGTGTGACATCTGCTCCCAGGAAGATAACTGGCTGCTGAAACACTGCTGACCTTGAGGCACACGAGGGGGAGAGATGCAACTTACACTCACTCATCAAGACAAAGATTTATTTAAAGAACTTACAATATCATCACATGCAGAAATGCTGACATAGGACAATGTTACTCAGCAAAAATTGGGAGGGCTGGGAATACATTGGACAAAAATAGACATGTTTAACTTTAAAAACCCCAGATCTGTAGTATTTTTAAACTACAAAAAATAAAACAAAAGATACATTGAACTACCTGATTTCCCCAATGTTGAGTGTAAAATACAGCAATAGACTTGGCATAAAAATCATTCACGTTATTTATCGATCACCTAAAAAAACAAGGTGTGACATAAAACACAGGTCAAACAGAAACATACCTTTGATGAGGCACCAGGATGTTGTTTATGCCTCCCAGCTTCACGTTGATCTTGAGGCAGAGGTTGGAGAGGGTCTGAGGTGACGTCTTCACTACATTCTTCACCTGAACACACTGGGTCGCCATGCCCAGCAGGGTGTCTCCCACGCGCTTTACCTCGGCTGAAGAGGAGGGTTTAGAAATTAGACAACATATTACAATGTCTAATGACTGCAGTAATATGACTTGATATTACAATAGGGTATTTCTGAAAACAGTTTGTAATTTGATGTTTGTTTTAAGGATGAATACTTCCTCCATTACTGTTTATGTGTGAGAATATCTCTAGGAAAAAAAACGGGGACATGAATGTAAATAGAAACAAAGCTCATCGATGTATTTACTTGCCGATTATACAAAAGAACATTGAGTTTAAAGCTGTAAACTGTTTCTTTTTTTTTAAAAAAAGAAACTTTTCTGAGCACATGTTAAACTAGATGTTAGCATCATGTAATAATTAAAAGCGTATTTACTAATGCATGTCATTATTATTATCTTTTGATAAAAAACCATGTGTGTATCTGACGAAAAAAAAAAAAAAAGGTCTGAAAACAAATTCAAGTACCATAGACAGGAGTTTTTCCAGGCAGGATGACAATGATAAGCTGCAGTCCAGAGTAGGTGTTCTTTAGGTGTCTGAACATGGGCTCCACGCTGTCTGCTCCCTGGGCGTATTTACAGAAGCATGGCTGGCCTTGGATGGGCATCCCAGCATCCTTAGAGATTTTTCGCAGCTGGTCTGTGAAGTTTCTAAGTTAAAAAACACAGTGCAGTTGAGATAAATTTAAGTTAAAATAAAAGTAATTAAATGTATAACTCTGACTTAGTTTGAAAGAGTTTTGTAAAGGTTTTTCCTTAGCATAATTTAGAAATTTGAAACACTTTAAAAGTGAAAATTCTGAATTATTATTATTATTGAGAATTTTTGAACAAAGCGGATTGTCTCTCTAGCAAAGCATGAAAGAGGCAAGGAGAGGTAGATTTAATAATTTAACTCAAACTTTTAAACTTAGCCAAAAAACGTTAGCAGCGGGGAAAAAAAAACATCTAATTCCTTCAACAACAAAATAATCCTCACTGCTGCTACTCATTAGGACTTACTTAAGCACCTCCTCTCTGCACTGTTTCTGGGGGGCAAAGCAGGCTATTGCCCAGACTTTGATCTCAATGCCGTTGTAAAACTGCTTCCCCCTCATGTCCCACACTCCTTGGTTAGGGGTGGCTATGGCTCGGTTCTGTGGAATAAAGAACAAGAGAAGCAACTTCTAAGCCAAAACCCTGTTAAAACTGTTTTTGAATGATTGTATGTTTGGCAACATGAAAACGCTACGCTGACAGATGAGACGTGTTTACCCGTCCTCCGTACTGCAGAATAGGAGCTGGCAGCACTCTGCCCGTCACCTCAGCCATATCGTCTTTCACCTTGATCCCAAACTCCTGGATGTAGGGGTCCAGGTTGAAGTTGGCATTTTTCATCTGTGGAGATTAAAGGGCATGAATTATATTTCCCTCCTCCGACTATAAATCACTAGTTCAAATAGTTTCATGGGTTAAATTAGATGTTTTGCTGGTTTTCAATAAAGCTCACCAGCCTGCTGATCTCTTCTTGTCTGTCGGGTGCAGAACGAGCTGTTGCTTTGATCATGGTGGAGGTCTGGTTATCTGTCAGTTTCTTGATGCATCGTTGACCAGCTACAATGTTACACACCTGGAATGAGTAAACAGAGTTTCACTAAGGTTTAAGCATCAAAATAGTTTTAGATTTCTGTGTACATAAAGGCTTATGTCTTAGTGCATGCTCATTTTTCAGCATCAGCTAAATATATCTCAAAATACTCAATGGATTTTAATAAAACAGTCAAAAAGTAATTATTGGATGTTCCTTTACAACTGATTAACCGGTTATAGCAACCAGTCATAGCAAACTAACTTTAAAAAAAAATCACAATAATAGCTTTAACACAATCAGTTTGAAATAAAATGAATTCAAATTGTGTAGCTCGAACGGATGTCAACATTTATTCTGAGCACTAAAACTGCACAATAAATACTACAACTACTACTACTAATAATAATAATAATAATAAAATAACATTTTGACATTGCCCATTTTGTCATCAACTTTGTCTGTTAGCAAAATATCTCAGTTACCACAGGACAAATTTTCATAAAACTTTTAAGAAATGATCAATAGACATACTTCTACGTCTGATTAAGTTTTGAAGAAATGTATTCACAACACACACACTGATTGTGACATCTCACAATGTTGCATGAGACTGTTCAAGGTTTGACACAAAGTCTCCAACTTTATCATTTTACATCAAAGGACGATCTTATTTTAAAACTCGTGTATGAAAACGGTGAGCGATATGTACTCTTTCACAAAATTCAAGGACTTTAATATGCTTTGCGTTAATTCCTAAATAATGTATTTATCACAATTAAATCCTCCCTGACTACATCTTACCTCCAGGGGTAGATAGGTGTGCTTTTGTTCCTGTCCCACTTGTAGACAGGGCAGGTGGGGGTATTTGAGCTGCAAGTTGTACTTCTGCTTAAAGTACTGGGCCACTGTACATTCTACTGTCTGCCCACTTTCAAGCTGGAGAGGAAACCTGGTCATTAGAAATAAATAATATCTGCATTATTTTCATGTCATCATGTATTTTTGCAATGTAGCGTTGTCTAACTGGAGATTTGCAGGCTTATTTTATGAGAAAACAGAAGGAAAGACAATAGGATTACAAAAGCTGTGTTATTTTATATTTACGTCTGGTGGCTGGCAGGACGTCGGGTAACATTGCATACACGGTATTTCCTCTTCATTTGTCCACAGTGGGTCACCTCCACCTTCAAGCCTGTAAACAATAAGTTAGACAGAAAAGCATTAAAACAATCTGACAGCCAAAGCTGACAAAATAAGAAGTAATCACATTAAATTTAACTTTTAACAATGTCAAGAGACCTATCACTGAACGGTGGGATGGTAGTAACTCATGAGTTTTGCATTGTATTCTGCTGGAGGAAAATTGTCAAATTAACTTCAGATAAGAGCTAGAAGGTGTATTGGTTTGGCATCATCCTCATGTTCAGTGGGTTCTTTCAAAACAACCAAGTTTCTTACCTTTAATTTCTTTAGTGAAGCGAACCCTTTGAGAGTCAGTGAGAGTCTTTGGCTGCTCATCGATGTTGCGAATGTCCAGAACCTCACACATGAACTCAATCACAGGCTGAGCTTTGTAGAAGGCCGTGGCGGACACTAGAGGGAGATGGAGAGCAGTGGATAACTTCCTAGATAAAAGCTGTGACTTTAGCCACATTTATTCCCTAAGTGATATATAAATCTACAAGCAATAAATAAACAGAAATAGTGCAGTTCCATCTTTTAATACAGCAGTCATGATTTAATTTGTTTTGTCATGGAGTACATGTTAAATTTGTGTACTCATGCAGTGTCAGTAAAAGCCACTGAGATCACAAATGACTTCACACAGAGATGAGATCGTCTTCAGTGACTCACCATCGATGTTAAGCATCATCTTCCACATGGCGGGACGCACAGACTGGTGAAAGCCAAACCACACCTCCCTCCCCCCACCCAGTGGGTGGTAGTATCCTTCAGGTGGGGAGAAGAATGAGCGGCCCACTGGAGTGTACCTAATTGGAAGGAGTTGAGAAGTGAAATTGTTAAATAAGCAAATTCAAGACATGCCGAGGAAGAAACGAGATACATCGTCACTGAACTGATTTCTGTTGCTTGTGGACTTCTTTAACACATTCAAGTCCTGAAGCGAGTTATGATTCCGTTACTCAGCATTGTTCTGACAGTTTCACACAGGTTTCGACTAACAATTGTCTTTTGTGAAGTGACTCATGCCTGGAGGTATGGCGGTCACCAAAATGCAGAAAGAAACTCAATGAACCTTGCTAATGTGCACAAAAGCCTGTCAAGTTTAATGCCAAAAAAGACCAAAATCACAAGCTGGCTGTGTCCAAAACGCGAGACCGAGTACTCCGAAGGCCGAATTCGTCGGCCTCTTACGTCACAGCGCCGCGACGAA
>JARVJO010000305.1:5659821-5672063 GCA_031762555.1 Cynodonichthys magdalenae
GGTTGCTAGGCGACCAGACGTACGCCGGGTAAGGGCCGAAGGCTAGACCGTCCAAATTCACAAGTGACTTTCATCCAGTATTCTCTGTCTACCAAGGACCCAGCTCACCTCGACCAGGTAGACCGGGTCCTTCGGAGGACCCAGCCTCTCGTTTTGGACACAGCCCTTGTTGCCCAACTTGAACACAGTTGAGTTTACAATGCTGACATGCAGCCACAGAATTAGAATTGTGCACATTTAGGTCATTAATAATCCATCAAAGAAACAAAATGTTTAACTGTACCTCATAGAGGCTAAGTGACGCATGGCGACGTCCAGGGCTTGAACTGAGTCGAGTGGGACCTGCAGCCGCCCGCTGACCAGAGTCTCCTGCAGCAGGCGCCATGACACTTTGGCCAGCCAACGAATGGACACCTTGAAGATTCGATCTTTACCCTCACCGGGGATTGTTACCTCAAAATCCACCTGGAGAAGCAGCAGACATAACATAAAATAGAGGTCAACTAGAACAAAAACAACCTGCAAACAAAAACGTACCTTCTCACTCCCAATAGGAAGCGCTAGCACCGTGTAAATGTTCTTCTTGCCATCATACACTGGCTTTCTGTCACCAAAGAGCTGGGGCTTAAAATGTTGGACCATGTACTCCACCACCTCTCTGTAGGAACCAAACATAAAAAGGCTTTAATCAATAAAAACCAAAGAAATCACAAACAGCCAATTTAACCCCTAGTTTCCCATCATGATGCTTTATTGTGACAGAGTTCCTAATACGATAAGAGTATTGATCAAACAGGATACAGCTGGTGGGCGCAACACATCATGGTCACGGCGAGAGAGGCAAGAACAAAAAGAGTGAGGGTGCAGGTGGCAGTGGGGGGGCAATGTTCAATGCTTTGGTCTTCGTTTAAGTGTGGGGGGTTTTAAGAGCAAAGGTCAAAGGCCTCAACCTTTGCATGCGTTTTTGAACCTTTTGTGTCTCAAATTCAAAATGTACAGAAGGTGAAAAAAAAATAAGCTGACTTTTTAAAGGTTTTCTCCTTTTTCAAGGTTTCTGAGGCCTATAGACTTAAATGAATAAATAAATAAATATATTTATATATGAATAAATAAAAATACTGACCATCATTTGTGTATTTTTAAGACATTTCCTATCACATCTTTAAAAAAAAGATTTTAGAGAACATTTCTTTTCCATCTCCTCAAATAAAAACTGTTTTAATTAAAGGCACAGCATGACTCTTTAATTTTAGGTCAAAATCTGAAAATCTACTGCCAGTTTTGTGCAGTTTTTAATGGTCTAAACAGGATGATGTGAGGGCAGTTGTCAGTCTTGTTTTTGCCTTAAAAGGCAGGAGGAAAAGTGTCTTTTCAGGTTTTTGATTAGTCTTAGATCTTTGATACAAAAACACGTATTTTTTCAAAGCGACACAAGTTGACAAATATATGTATATGTAATATAAATAAACATATGTTAGCAAAAATGTGGTTTCAACATTTTCAAACAGATATCCCAATCAAAACTTTTTTAATTATATATATTTTTTTTTTTTACCGTTATTTAAATCCTGTTGAGATGACAGATCTCTTTTTCAAGGGCAGCCTGGGCTCAATATATCCAATATCTGCAATCATAAGTTCTGAGGCAATTGGCAACTAAATTGGTGTCAAAGCTGTGTGGGACTGGTGGCAACAGACAATTATTGTTTTAATTTTCTGCCAATGGGCAGCCCTGACACATGAATCCACATGAGACAACTGTGGAGCATAATGGTGGATCATATGTTGTTGACAGCCACCACACAGTAGCCGTGTTTCCATCAACGTTTTTTGATGCTCATTTTGTATTGCATTTTGTATACACAAGTATCACATTAGAAAAGGTGAATGGAAACGGTACGATTCGAAAAAACTTCCTCTGATTTGCAAAAAAAGTTTATGCACTTGTTTGAGGTGGTTTTTGGGTTTTTTGCAAGAGTGTTAATGCGCAAAAGGAGAGATGGAAACCCATTTGCCGAATAAGTTCTGACATAGCGAGTATTTACCTCACATGGTTGATGAGCTGTTCCAGCTTATTCCCGTAATGTGAAAAGAATTGCATTTCTTTTCCTACGTCTCCAGACAGCAGTAACATCGCCAAAACTAGTTGATATGACAGAATAAGTACAACTTTCCCGATAGTAGCAACAGTCCCTGATAACTTCTCTCCATTGTCCTGGGATGTGTATCCCTGCAAGTTTGAGACTTCTACTTCCTGTTTACCACAGCCATGCGTCTGACGTAATTACATTTTGCTTAGCCCGGTTGATTCACTTCAAGCCAGTTGATGGAAACGTGTCATTTCTTCTTTTTTTTCTTTTTGCAAAATTTAAAAAATTCACTCTAAATTCGAATTAAAATTGGATGGAAACACAGCTTGTCACAAGCCTGACACCATTTTAGTGTGGTAATAACAACATAGAAAGCGTTCAGGCCTACATGAAAAAAAAAATTCCTGTTAGATCAAACATGAAGAAACATACCAATTAAGTGTCAGGTTGCCAATTACCATCAAAGGCACAGAAGAAAGCTTTTTTTTTAAAGAGCTGCTTCTCTGGGGAGCCATGACACACAACATCGAATGCAGCACAATTCCCTTGTGAGCATTGAAATTTAGGTTTATGTTCTGCTTAGTGCTAAGATTAAAGCAATGAATGTGACAAATCCAAAATGTGGCAGATCAGTTGTTTTATCTCTGAATGTGGTTTAGCTGAAGAAAAAAACCCTGGTTTGAACCAGTTAAAACTGCACAGAGCTATAAGATACAGGAAGAAAATGTATTAGTGAAGACGGAAGATGGCAAGCTTTTCAACCAAGATGCCCATTTTAGAAAAGCAATTTTATTAGCCTTCAGTCTGCCTATGTTATCCAATTATACTGTTGAAAACAAGGGCTGAACAGAACTGACTTTCTGATGAATCTTCACTGACACATGTATGTTTCTTACTGAGGGGAGAAAAACAAAATTAACTGTTCTTTAATATTCTGAATAACATCCAGTGAAATATAAGCATTGCTTTCCTAACTTTGCCAAAAGAACTGTGGCACATGTGCATCTACCATGTAACAAAAAATAAAATCAAGCGTGTTTTACATTTGTTTCCATTTCATTATAGCTCAATTGTAATTTATCAAGATTTCCTATGATTTTCAAGTGGTGTATTTTATGTATTTTAATTACATGTTTGTGAATGATTCACTTTCTTGTAGTTATTTTTGTGTCACTGGAGCATGTTGTGTTATTTGTTTTACATCCTGATTTTATGAAGTTAATTTTTGTGTGTGTGTGTGAGGGGGCATTTCTCTTTTTATATCTTTGCTACCTCTGCACAAGATAAAGTTAGCTGTTGGATAAATCTGGAACAAGACACATTTCTGCTAAGTTACATTTCTGTTAACTCTGTGTGACGACAAGGAGCTGAAAAGGACTGATTAAAGCTAGTCTTTAACAACATTACCAGGCTTGACAACAACATCAAATGAAATAACCTGTAGCTGAAAGTGTAACCAAAGTTGTGAAGTTATTTTACCTGTTGACTCGTCGTGGGCACTTGTCAGGCTTAATGTCCACTTCGTAGTGATAGACGTCCATCTTTGGAATCTCCACTTCAAAGTAGTTAGCCAGTAGTTTGATGGGCTTGCCCACGGTGCCCATGCCTGGCCGGCGGGGGGCATGGAACACCTGCTGCAGGGGTGGGGGGAAGACCCCCAAGGGCACTGGACAGACAGGTTACAAGGAGGCATCCACGAGGACAGGAAACAGAGGGAAGGGGGTTGAATGCAAACAGTGATTGATTAAAGAAAGTGAACAGTCAAAAAAAAAAAAAAAACATTTGGTTAATTAAACGGACAAAGTAGGAACACAAGAGGAAAAGAATCAGCAATGAAACAAGGTGTCAAAATAAATGATAAAACAGAGAAAGTGATAAAAATTGCCACAAATGTGAGCAGAAGTCAGGAAGGAAATACAGACAGGCGAAAAAAAATGTACAATTAGTGGCCCCCAAAATTTAACAGCAGAGACAGGAAGGCAGGAATAGGGATGATAAGAATGAAAGGAAACAATGTCAAGAAAAGTGCAGCAGATGTGTGAGGCCAGAGAAAAACAAAGGTACATTATTTGTATATAAAAAGAGCCGTACAGAATGATGAAGAGAGTTTGGATAAAACACAAAGAATAAGACAAACAACCAAATAAAAGACAGAAATGAAGACAATGGGGAAAGGAAAAGAGAAGGAGTAAATTAGTAAAATAACAATTGTGAAATGTTTTCCAAATCAGTTCTCACCTCAGCTTTTTGTTTGGGCATTTGGTCAAATTTTTAACAAATCCAATAAAATGGTCAAGTGTTTTTGCAAATATAAAACTTTAAGTAAGGGTGTCCCGATACCGATATTGCAGCCTTGAACACTGGCCAATACCGATATTGACCCAATATGATTTTAGAATAAATCATACATACTTTTATGACTTTTTTTGTATTGTGGAATCTCAAAAAGTCTTGATCTTGCAAACAGTATACAATAGTCAACAACAGTAGGTATGAGAAAGACTGGTCCCATTAATTATTAACCAATGGTTTATTTCATTTTTTTTACTTAAACATAATAATATTGTAAAATTAAATACAATACATAAAAAATAAAATAGAGAACACTAGAAAATATTTACCTCAATAAATCTAATAAAAACAAAATACACTTTTAAAATGTAAAAGAACTATTCATGGTCAATTAAGTTATTTATGCTGGATAGAAATCCTGAGCGGACTACTAGAATGGACTTCTTGTATCGGAGTGAAAATATCGGAGACTTTAGAAGCAAGCCAATATAATCCGATATTCAGTTTTTGGCTAACATTGGACCGATATCTGATTTTGACATCAGATCAAAACACCCCTAACTTTAGGAATAAAATTTGCAAAAAATTCTTTATTTGTTGATCGGTTCCAAACATGTTAAAACAGTGGTTTTGTCATTGTGACATTTCACACTGTTCCTAAAACAAATACCGTGGCAGTTACTTTTAGAAATCTATTCATAATTGTAGTAAATTTGCTAACAAAAGTAAAAAATAAAAAAAGTCTTTGTCAAATTGATATAATACAGATTATAAAATAGCACTTTTAGTTTTTAACCTTCTAAAATAATCCAAGATTGCTACTTTTAGTGTAATACAATACTGTATAAAATATTAGGCAGGTGGGTGAAAAAATGCTCAAAGTAAGAATACGTACACAAATATAACTCCATTGCTTTGTGTAGCTTGACAAAAAAAATGCAGTCAAAAAGAACAGAGGGGAAATTTAGATCAAACTAAAAATTTGTACAACCATCCTTCATCTTACAGTCAGTTATTTGAGATACACTTGCACACAGACTTAAACAAACTCTGCAGGAAGGCTGTTCCAAGGATCTCTGAGAACTGACCTCTGCGGAAGTTTCTGTCTTAAAATCCTTCAGTCTCTTCACAAAGTCCCAGAAACACTTAAAGTTAAGATCAGGACTCTGTACAGTCCACCAACTGTTGTCTGTTGATATGTGCTTCTTTGGGGAGCTTAAACAGATCAATCAGCTAGCTTTGAAATGTTTACTTAGGAGAGGCTTTGTTACTCTAGTAGATCTACTTCACATTATGTTTTGCTCAGTCCTGTTGTGATGTTCGACCTGCCACATGAAACTGTCTTCAACAACCCCACCTTACTGTCAGTTTGACTGTTTCTCATCCAGTTTAAGCCGCTTTCATTTCTGTATATTTCAGAAAATGACAGTGTTTCAACCTACATATGATAGAAATTATCATTAGCACTTGTTTGATTTAATTAATCATCTGACTAATTAAGTTAAATACTTGACCTTGAGCAAGTGCACTTGTACAAACTACAACTATTTTGAAGGCAATAGTTCAATTATTCTGACGCTTATCTGTGGTCAGGTTATGTAGGTTCAGAGTTACCGTAAGTTCACAAGGGGAAACCAGACATTCTTCCTCTGACACTCTCCAGGCCCTCCTGGGGGATCCCATCATGCTCCCAGGCTAGAGAGAATACCCAATCCCTCCAGCAGGTTCTGGGTTCAACCTGGTATCTCTTCCCAGCAGAGACAGGAAGACATGCCCAAAAGACCTCAAGAGGGGGGCATTCAGGAAGTAAAACAGGGACTTGGACTAAGCCTGAGGCAGAGACTCACTCTGGAGATTGAAAATGGGAATCTCCAAGCTTCACAGTGACATTATACAAAGGGATTTTCCTATGGTTCAGCAGTCAGCAGAGAAAATTTGTCAGTTG
The DNA here is from genome assembly GCA_031762555.1 of Cynodonichthys magdalenae. NCBI lineage: Eukaryota > Metazoa > Chordata > Actinopteri > Cyprinodontiformes > Rivulidae > Cynodonichthys > Cynodonichthys magdalenae. Next base: position 5,666,149 of record JARVJO010000305.1, read on the forward strand.
AAACATTAAGGGCTCTAAGGTAAAATAATATTTCGGAAGACATATCTTTTAGAAAACTTTGATTTAAAAGGTATATTAGGAAGATTATATAATATTTTGGAGATTGGGATCACTCTATAATATCTATAGACTCATTTATGCAAATCTCAATATTTGTTGCTAATTTTGCACTGCAGGCTCTGTTCAGTCTAACTTATTTTGCCAGCACAGGTCACATTTCTGAAAGTTCTCTTATTTTACAGCACATTTTCACACCTGCAGAAAACTTTCACACTGTAATGTACAACATTCATCTAAACATGTTTTGGTCAAATACAGGAAGAAGATGTCAACGGAGAGTTTGTATTTTAAGAACAAAACAGATTCCTGCATATAACAGACTGTTTGTGTGTGAGTTGATGCAGACTGATGTGTTTAATTGATACTCTATCTCTCTCTGAAAATGCACATACTGTATCATGTTTGTAACCTCAATCAGACTGGTAAGCAAGCATCAATCACCATAAAAGTTTCACTTCTTAAAAAATGTAATTGAGTCAAAACATATGACAGAAAGTGGTGGAGGGAGGTGTCCTAGACTGGGTGCTAGATGTTAGGTTAACTGTGACTCCTGCATGAGAGGGCCCCACTGCCTTAACCTTGGGGTCCCCAGAGAGAAGCCCTCCTCCATCCCAACAAAGACCCCAGCTGCCCTGCTCCTCCATCTCACACACAAAAATACACGGCTGTACTACAGAGGGAGTGTCCTCCCTACGACGACTGCTGATACAGGGCCCCCCTCCCTCTACATTCCCAGCCTCACCATGGTGACACCACGGCAACACAGTATTGTCATGGATATAAGGGGATCTTGTGTGTGTGTGTGGGGCTGTTGGAGGAGGCTGGGTGCCTCTGTGGTCATGCTGAGGAGACCTTGGCCTCTTTGGGTCTGCATCGAGCACGTTCACATATCATGAAGAAGTGCCCAGGCATCAGAAAGTCCTAAACTGGGAGAGTCCCACTTCAAATAGCCATGTGTGTGTGTAGAATCACACCTCTGACAAACACAGTAAACACAGATTCAAGACATGTGGTGACCACACGTACTCTACGAGCGAAAGAGGGCGCATGTGTGCGAAAAACGTGCGAATGTGGTTGCGATTGTTGCACAGTCGCGCACAAAGACGCACGCTTCTCCCTCGTGCCAGTAAAGGCAGATGGTGAGAAGAGGAGCCAGCGCTCTCACATATCCCAACACAATAGAGATCTCTCCCAGGCGGTAAGACTTAAAGTGGAGCATCACAACTAGAAAACACTCACTACTTCTTATTGTCTTCATAATAATAGAACCAAACTAAAAGGCTGGACAAATCACTCTTTTAAAGTTACATCTAGAGTATGTGGTGTTTTATTTTTACATTGTGTGTTCCTACAAGTAAGATGGTAACGTTCTTCTATTAGGTCTTTATTATTTAAATACATTGTGGACATATTTTCACCTCAAAATATAGTGAGAAGTGAAAACAATAAAGCTTAATATAAACGCAGATCTCCAATGTAGAAAGTGATAAAACGTGTCTGTGTTTAAATTCAACTACATTCAATTTAAAAAGTAAAAACTAAATTTTACAATGAGACACACCCCTTAAATTTCAAAAATATGGACCAGTTTGTTTGATTACTGGAAGACCCTGGTGCTCATCACCACAAGTCAAGGTACAGGAAGAAGAAAAACAAAGATTCACATTTGTGACTTCACTTGGCATGAAGCAAACACGTCTGATTTAACTGGGAAAACAGTGCACCTTAATTGTCCCATTTTAAACACCAAAGAGGACTTGAAAAGGAAGGAAAAAAAGCTAACAATTTTTTGCATGAGAAATACATTTATAATGTCTGGTGTGGATGCACAAATAAAGCAACAATTCGAGATGTGGGGTCAAAGATATCAAAACTTTATTTCTACTTTTAAAGAGTGTTTGAAGTTCCTTCTGAATATATTTCAGCCTGGATTAATAATGGCAATGATTATCCACAACTGGCTTACTTTAGACCAGGAAATGCTCCCTAGCTTTTCCTTTTATTACTCACTTCCACATCTGTGTCAACAAAGAAATATTTCAAATAAAATCGGTCTTTAGCTGGCACCAATCAACACTAGCTATAAAACTGAAAAGGAAACAAGCATGCAGAGTAAAATTAAGCAAAAAAGACATGTTGGGGAGCTTCCATTTCTCCTAGTTATACAACTCCAGCACCAAATGAGCAAGTATCACAATTAAGTTTCATGTGGAAGGCCCCAGAAATTGTCTTTATGTTGCAAGGAAGGTGCTAGTAAACGGTTTTGAAAAATCAGCGTGAAGGTCCAGCAGTGTGAGTGTGGCCGGTGTTCTGTGCGGGACATGCGGGGAACAGCCAGCTGCTGCTGCTGCTGCTGAAGGCGGGCTTCACCGAGATTCCCACGACCTCCCTGCCCCCGCACATGAACGAGGAGCGCACAAGGCTCGTCTGTGCTTATAGATGTAAGTAAATGACGTTTTCCGATCAATGTAGCAGATTCAGATTGAAGGAGAGTTGTTTTCATCGCTTCACTAAGGCTGCGGTTTAACGGAAGAGGGTTGACACCAAGCATATTTTTGTACGCCCCCCCTGACGCTCCATTCTGTAAATATATATATCTGCACCCACGACTCGTGTATACAGATTTATAATACTTAAAATAATTAAAGTGAAATACACCTACCAGCGCCAGACGGTCCCGGCTCCATCCCATTCACTTAGCCGCGCAGGTACAAGCTAGCTAGTCCGGGGTGCTGTGGCCAAAACCGCCGGCCCCTTCAGGCTGGAGGCGTCTCAGACTTCCAGCCCCCTCCTCTCGGCTTGTAGTCGTCTCCCTTCTCGGTGTACCCCCGCCCCCTGCCCCAAACCAAGATATCCCCCCACCCCCTCCCCAAGACCCGCAGAGACTGGAGTTGAGGCTAACGACTGGTTTGCCCAGCGTTGACCCCGGAGCTGCTAACAGCAGAGCTGGAGGGAGAACAGTTTTTTCATTTTAACCTCCTCACTTCCTCCGCGCTGCGTGAGCTCCTCCGCGCAGTGATTTTAGTCCACTGTCCGCTGTGCTGTGATTTGTCGTCGGCGTGTTTTGCTTCTTTTGACCGCTCAGGCAGGATTCAACAGCAGCACAAAAAAGGCCAGCCCCTCTCCCCCACCCCCATTAAAAAAAACATCTAAAACTTCTTCACTGCCATTTTAAAAAGTTCAAACGAACCGTTAACTAACTTGCTGTCACACCCCAGTGGTTAAAGATGGAACTACATCCCAGACGTACAAACAATTGTCAGGGCAAGCCTATGGTGTAAAAAGAGACTTAAAATTTTCTTCAGGAAAATATACACCCATTGAACTCAGATCACTAATGATGACACACATAAAAATAGGCTGTGTTGTACAGAACATTATTAAAAACAATTTTAAAACAAATTACCACATATGGTTTTCGTATTATCGTTATTATTATTATTATTATTGATGTTGTTTTTGTTGTTAGTATTATCACTAATTGATTATTTTACTTGTTCTATAAAACAAGCCCAGAACCCAAAGTTGACATAAAGAATACTATAAAATGTAGTACTTTAAATACGTTTGGTACGTAAATGAGTTCTTGTTAGCGTGTTCTGAATCTGCGTCTATCCGCATGTTTTGTTGATCTACTGACGCCTGACCGGAAGTCATCATCGTGCGTGCTTCACGTTGCTCCAATAGGGAAGTGATCGTCATCGTAAGAGCTTATGAGTTGGAAGGTGTACGAAATGTGAGAAAACGGTCGTAGCTTTGACAGAAGAACAACTTGTGCTTCAGCAGTTTGAATGAAAGACGCTATTTTTTGTGACGGTGAGTCTTTTCTACCTGAAAATGGTTTGACTAAGTGCCTTTTATATAAAAACCTCGGGGCTTCTCACTTCATTTCTTGTCTCACGAGCTCGAGACTGGCACTTGATGGATTGAAATCAATCACCGACTGCAGATGTAATGTGATATTCTAACGTAAATATACTGTAACTCGTAATGTGATATAATTTTAACGCACACGCCGGGGTTTTATCTTCTGTCGTTAACCTTTGAATAAATTATTTTAAAATCGCATCATTTCAGATCGTGTGAAACCTGCAAATCATGTCGTGGATAAAAGAAGGTGAATTAAATCTGATTGAGAAGGTTTCCGCCAACATCTTAAAGGTAAGAACGTGTGTGTGATTTAATTGTTAACCTTAAGTTTTCAGGGTAAAATAAAAAGAAACTCCAACCTCTCACATTTTGAGAAACATTCTTATTCACTATCATTAATTTAAAAGCTGCAAGATATTAGAAGTATTACCGTTGCAGTGATTTATTCATTTGCATTGAGGAAAAATTCAGGAGTAACAGGAATATCCAGTAGTAATTAACTGGAATAAGATGTTACTATTGGGCTAATTTCTGAAGGACATAAACAATGAAGCAGAAGGATTAGTTCCACTTTTGAAGATGTTTGTTTTTTCCCCTGAAATATGAAAGCAATGCAATTGACTTAAAACCCCACATCACATGATCATTGACCACATGTTTGAGGGAAAATGTATTTTTTGTTGAAAACAAAAACACATCTGAAGCCAGATGCATTTAATTTGGTTTGCACAACTGACCTCTGCACACATTTGTCGTTATTTCAGTGCTTCCTTTCTTCACTGTGTCGGTTATAAAATATTCTGCAAGCCCTTTTCCCTCAGGCCTTCTTGACACTGTTGGCTTCAAACATTTCACAATAAAGTTTCCTTTTATAATGGATTATTAGCACTTTGCAAACTCATGGAAATCTATTTATAAGCACTTTATAAAGCATTCATTTATTTGAAATGTCTGTTTGGCTGGCTTTGCTTTATAACTGTTCTTAACAGCTCAGTATATGATGTATAATATTTGTTGTTTCTTTAATATTTTTTTAAGTACCACAAGATTTATTTTAAGTACCACCGGTTTTACTTGCACTACAGCTTTAGATGAACAAACAAGTTTTAACAGCAATATGCAGAATGAGTTCAGAAAATTCCTTGGAAATCAAAAGTTTTTCTTTGCAAAAGTCAACAATTTAAAAAGTAAAATTTCCCTAAATTCAGTTTGTTCAAATATCAGATTATTTTTATACGTCTCATTTAAAAACAAAAAAAAGGTTTATTAGTGTAAAAAAGTGAAACAAAAGCACATATTGTTATATATTTAAAACAATATTTTTATATAAAACAGGAGTTGTATTGAATAACATCAAATCTGTTGAAATTCTGTCTTGACTCTTGTGTTCTGTTCCGTCTCTCCCAGGCAGGACCGATGCCTAAACATGTGGCCTTCATCATGGATGGGAACCGACGCTTCGCACGCAAGAAAAACCTGGAACGCCAAGAAGGCCACACACAAGGATTCAACAAGCTGGCAGAGGTCGGCTCTTATTTGATGCAAAAAAAAAAGAAACCCAAAACAATCATGCGTCATACATGTTTAACACGTTATTTTTTTCTTGTCACACCAGACGCTACGTTGGTGCAAACATCTCAACATCCCAGAGGTGACGGTGTACGCCTTCAGCATCGAGAACTTCAAGCGCACTAAAGAGGAGGTGGACGGTCTGATGGAGCTGGCAAAACAGAAGTTTAGGAAGTTGTTAGAAGAACGGTGAGTTTAATTCAAATTTTCCACTGTTGTTTGTGGCACATGGGACTTTGTATAAATCCTATGAATCACAGCTTCCTTGAAGTCCATTTAAAGCACAACTGTGTAAGTAAGAGCAGGGAAACAACTAAAACATGTAGGATAGGGACCAGAGGCTCAGTTGGTAGAGCTGTTGCCTCTCAGCAAGAAGGTCGCCAGATCAAATCCCGGCCCGGGGACCTTTCTGGGTA
>JARVJO010000305.1:5673600-5685787 GCA_031762555.1 Cynodonichthys magdalenae
ACCAAAAACATGACTGTTAGGTTAATTGATAACTCTAAATTGTCCCTAGGTGTGAGTGAGAGAGTGAATGTTTGTCTCATTTGTCTCTATATGTGGCCCTGTGATGGACTTGTGCCCTGTCCAGGGTGTACCCCGCCCCTCGCACAGTGACGGCTGGATATGGGCACCAGTGACCCCCGTGACCCTAAAAGGAAGAAACGGGTATAGACAATGGATGGATGGATAGGGACCAGGATTGAGAACCACTGTATTAAAGGACACTTTCTTGTTCCAAAACTGGCAACGCAGCTTCGTAATCTTCTGCCTTTTATTGCGATCCACACCGAAGATTTCTGCAGCATTTTTTTATTTTTTTTAAACTATAAAACAAAAATGTGCAACAGGTTGTCACTAACATCACACATGACATCTTATCTGTGGACTCAATAATGCAATCTAAAGATGTTTGATCATTTAATGTGGAGAAAAAAAGAGTTTTAAAAGGTTTTAGTTATAAAGCCTTTGTGTTAATTATTTTGTCTTATGATGGGTCATTTAGCTCAGATGCTAACATTATTTTGTGTGGATTATCCTTGTCAATTTGTGACATAAGATGTTTTTTTTCTGTTTTATATAAGTGTACTGTGAAAATGTATAAGATATGATGAGTACCAACATTTGGCAAATATAACACCATATTGTGGACAGTTTCAGTTCACTTTCAGTAGGTAACGTAGAGAGACTTTTGGTCCATCAATGGAGATTTGCATGTTTTGGTGAACAAAGAAATTGTTTATAACTTTTGAGATTTTTTTTTAATAACTTGCTCCTTTCCGTGTCCTTCAGGGAGAATCTAGAGAAGCATGGTGTTTGTATCCGTGTTCTGGGAGACTTGAATATGCTGCCTCTGGACCTTCAGCAGCTCATTGCCACAGCCGTGGTGACCACCAGGAATCACAATAAGTATGATTCCTCTATTTACGCTTCATTAAAGTGCCACACGTTGTTATATTTACATTGTAAGTGACTGCTTGGATTTGATTTTTTTTTTTGTTTGTTTGTTTTGCAGATGTTTTCTCAACGTGTGCTTTGCCTACACGTCGAGGTATGAGATCACTAACGCAGTGAGAGAAATGGCTTGGGGAGTGGAGCAGGGTCTGATCAAAGCAAGGTGAGCGACGCAGAGATAATCTTTTTAACACCTGCCCTTAATTAGAATCGAGAACGATAATCTGGAGAGCCAGAGCTCTGACACGCTGCTCATGTTTCTGTCACGCTCAGCGACGTTTCAGAGACGCTGCTGAGTGAGTGCCTCTACAGCAACAGCTCTCCCAATCCTGATTTGCTCATCCGGACCTCAGGGGAGGTGCGCCTAAGTGACTTCCTTCTTTGGCAGGTAAGGAACAATGACTCGCACAACAGAAAAGACGACAGCGTATTTGAAGTCAGATTATACCGTTTATTGATCATTTTAGATCAGGAGCTTTTATTTTGCTCGTGACTAAGGCAGGATGGCTGTAAAGTAAATCAAAGGTCATTTTGAGAAATGTTTTTGCTGTGTGCAGGCATAGACTGACATTTTATTTCTGTTTCACTTTAACTTCACTTCTCCTTTTAGGGTTTTAGTCAAAATTCAAGGGTAAATAACTAATAAACTGAATGGTACATTTATTTTGTCCTGAGCCTGGTTCTGCTGGAGGTTTCTTCCTGTTACGGGGGAGTTTTTCCTCTCCACTGTCGCCACTGTGCTGCTCAGGATGGGAGACTGTGACGAAGCAAAGATTCGGCTCAGTCTGCTGGCTTCTTCCTTAGCTTTTGTTTTTTTGTGTACAATGAAACATTTTGCAGCTTTAGGTGATGAACTCGAATTGATTTTCATCTCTGCTTTGTCTGCAGACGTCTCACTCCTGCCTGGTGTTTCAGTCAGTCCTGTGGCCCGAGTACTCCTTCTGGAATCTGTGCGAAGCGATTGTCCAGTACCAGTTAAATCACAAATCCATCCAAGTGAGCCTTACCTCCATGCTTTTTCTCTTTATTAACAGGTGTTGCAGTGGAAAATGTTTGCAAGAAGATAATTGACAGAAAGGGAACATCTAGGATGGCTTGCCGTAAATAAATGGTTGTTTATTTTGGCAGACAACTTGTTGTGATGTCATGAACATTTTCAAAATCATTTTTTTAGGTATCAGTCAATGTATCCCCCTTTTTATTTACAAAAAAGACCCTTTTCCCACTGCAGAGCCCACCTGGACATGATCAATTACACCTAAACTCTGCAACATGAATCTTCATTAACCAACACGATTTTCTGAGAAATTCTAAACAAAAACCTTTGAAGCACCAGTCAGAATAAAATGTTTAGACCGCTTTAGAGTTTTTGATTGTTGCCGATTGCTGTAGGCTAAAAGTAGCAGGTCTGTACAGATGAACAGTTTAACCTTTGAAAATCCAAAACCATTTATTTTTGGTATTATTGTTTCCTATCTTGTTTCATTCAAAGAATAAAAAGGAAATTATATTAAGTCAAATTTAGTAGTTGAGAAATAAAACATTACAGAAATTATTAAAAGTATTAGTAGTTTTTGATTTTAAATAAAGTAGTTCCCACTTCTGACCTACAGTGCAACAAGTTTGAGGTTCAAAATGGAAAATAACAATTTTCCACTCTGATTTGAATAATTGACATAGATTTGTCTTGCAAATTTAAACTAAATTAGTTTCCATTGCTAAGCACCCATCTGTGGATTTAAAGTGGTGATTCAGTAATCTGCGTGAGTTGTTTCCATACACCAAACATGTTTGTTTTGTGTGTTGTGTTGCAGAAAGCCAGAGACCTGCATCGAGAGGAACAGGCTTTAGAGCAGCTTGAGGCAGACCGGGCCTGTGTGGCAGAGCACCTGCAGCATCAGGGCAACAACGGAAAGCCGGCCGATGCCCAGAAGAGACAAGAGGCTCTGCAGCGCTACATTGCCTCTCGGGAAGCACGAGTTCAGGACTTCCTACAAGCACTGAAACACAAAAGAAACTCTTTCTTCCTCGACTTATGCAGCGAAATGGTCTTGAACTAAGAAAGCACTAAAAGACTAATCTTCTGAAATCAGAATAAAACCTCTCCAGTCCTCTGCTCTAAAGGGCTTCTGTGGGAAAACAGGAAGAGCATACAGTCACTGCCGTGGCTTTGTTTTGTTGCTGACATATATAAAAAGAGAGGGCAATGTTACCCCTATGGGGCTGTAGAAAAAATGTGATATTTATAATTGTAGATTTACAAAGTCTAATATGTGGAAATTCCTGGTCAAGATGCAGTTAAATAGTTGTGTAAATTGTCCGTAATATGCATGCTGTTGATTGAAAGGTTGAAATCTGTGAGCGCAAAACAAAAAACACGCTTCATGTGTTCACGATTTGTTTATGACACGTTTATCCACAGAACTCAGTTCTGGTTGTTCAATTACGTTGCTGAAAGTGTTGAGTGTGATTTTTGAAAATAACTATATTTTGACCAGCTTTTTCAACTAGAATAAATGAAAAAGAGTCAATCAAATTTGGTTAAGCTTTCTTTAACTATTTCAGTTTGTTGTTGGTAACATATTTTACTTTTGAATGTTTTTGTTGCATACTTTTAGTTGAATATCTTTTGTTAAAAATATTAAAACAACAACTAAGTAATTGACACTTAAAAAAGGTAAGTGGAAAGTCAAAGTTTTTTATGTATGATGAAGAATGGAACACTTAGATGTTTTTAAGGAAAAAATTTGGAAAAAAAGGACACCAAATTTGCAATAATTATAACTAGTAACAGAATAATTGGTGTATATTTAATATAACAGGAACATTTCATCAGTAGCTTTCAATCTAATAAGTAAAAAGTGAACAATTTTGAAATAAAGCAGCTGCCAATTCTGGACTTGTGTAAAAAAAAAAGTACCATGTTCATGTAAAAAATCTTAAGTCTTTAACATTCAATTCCAACGGAAATTAAGATCCATGTTTACATTTAATTGAAAACAATAGAAAATCAACTGTTCTAATCATAATTTTCATCTTTCTATAGAACAAAGCATGGACACAAAAAATAGGTTATGTCCTTTTTATAAATTTAACTACCGTATGTACAAAAATGAGTGTTAATTGTACCTAATATATATATATATATATATATATATATATATATATATATATATATATTTGGATTTAACTAAGCAAATAGGTAGCCTCCTACTGGATAATTACTGCATGGGCAATTATCTTTCAGCTGGTAACAAGTTATTTAACCCCAACTGGTGAGGTGAGTTGCTTCTCATTTCTTGAACTATGTTGAAAGACATCCTGTGGTCGTGGAAAAGATGGCAGTCTGTTTGAGAAGGGTCAAATCATTGGCATGCATTGAAGCACAGAAAACATCTAAGGAAACTGCAGAAACTACTAAAATTGGGTTAGGAACAGCCTGTACGTTGGCTAATATTAATTATATCAGAAGAATTACAACCATGGATATTCAGCACGGTTGAGTGGTTGGTTTGAAACCCCTCGGAAAAAACAATGCAGCAAGCTAGCCTTGTGGGGTTTTTTTTCTCCCCGACGACCAGATTTAAACAAGAACCGTTAAAATAGCGCCCCCAGGCGGCATTAGCCAGTACTCATCTTCTGGCTTCCTGCCTCTTTAACAAATGGGCGGTGCTTGGAACCACGTGATACACAATTGTCCAATGACATTCGTCGAAATACAAAACTGGTTCAAACCGGTTTCGTTCTTATATTTCACTGTATAAACTACAAAAACATTCGTTTGTATTATACATTCGCCATTTTACGCAGCGACTGCACGGTCGACGTGTACTATCTCTTCCAAGAAAAAAAAAAAAAAGCTCGTTTTGCGGCTTTATTTTTTGAGCTTTTATTTTTACTTCCAGCCAGTAATATGGGAAAAGCAAAGGTAAGGTTTTTATTAATATTTGTATTTTTTTATTTTTATTGCCTTTGTATAAAAATCGTGCTGCTTGCTCGAGGTTAATGTTAGGCTGCGTTTTATTTTTTTCGGCATCAGATGAACGTCATCATCCCTAACAAACGTTGGAGCAGCAATGGCGGCAGGACAGCAGAGAGCTGTACCAGCATCCTCTTACTCGACGAAAATTAACGCATATTTTCCTCCTAAGCGCTTTAAATACCCACTGTTTCACTACAATTGTGCAGTAGCATAAAATCTACCGACTTTATGCGCAGTTGGGCTCTTAATCGAACCGAACAGCCTTTGACATTGCGCTAAGCTGAATTTCTGTCATCGTCTTGTCTTTTCTCTGTGGGCTGGGCAAAATCTTGACAGGTTGCACCGAGCAAACAACTTTGTAATTTTATTTTACAAAAGCAGTTAAAGTTATGTAAACACGACGTCAATGCAGAAAACACAGTTAAAAATGTGTAAACAATTACGAACAGTTTAGGTTTTTTAAATGCGGTAAAGCGCAAAGTAGAAAATATGAGGAAGGAGTGGGGGGAGGGGTGGTAAGCCCTGATTAATTTTTCTTACTGTTTTGAATTATTGGGATTGAATTTTAACGCACATAAACGCTATAATTCACCGTCTTTCTTCACAAGGTGGTTAACTCAAATTAGCAGAAGCGTAGATAACTAATCGTAATTGTTTTTTTTTTTATTTGTCTGTTTTTATTTAAATATAACATTTAAATTTATTATATGTATATATATTTTTTTATTATAAAGGCAGAAAATGTAACTACATTTTATGGTTACGTTTCCTAAATCAATCAATTTTTGTTTCTGCGTTTATTGTGCAGTTGAAGGTAGGTGAAGTAGTAATCTTATCGGTTTGCCCGCATTTGTCTGTAGGCGCGCGCAATGATACAAAACAAAGGAAGCTGTCAAGGCGCCAAAGCGCTGCCATGGTAACAGGACAGCCCGAATTTGAATTCAAATATGCGCGGGAACTTCTTTGTGAGCTTCAAGTTCAGCTGCAGTATATTATTATTTTAAAGACTTCCTTTTCAATTTCTACTTCTTAAAGCTCTGTACTACCAGAACATCAATAATTTTAACAGATTTATGCTTTTTAAGTATTTTCATGTTCTACTTGTATTCAGATATTATTTTTAAAATTTTTTAATTTTTTTCTCTACAGGCAACCGTACCCCCTGAGGTTTGTTATAAATGACTTGTCACTTTTAATTTTCTTTTTAGATATTGTTGCATGTCAGTTTTTATAATTGATATTTAGATTATATTGAAATTATGTTGGCTAAATGCAATTTTTGATTGTGCAATCCACCAAGTTTCATTTTATGTCTATTTTTTGTTGTTACCTAGAAGAATATAATAATTTATGTTGATTTTCTTTCTTTTTTTTTGTCTGTTTTTCCTTTCTCTATTTATTTTCCTTTTATAGCAAAGACGAACCTCCCCACGTCTGGCACTGGTAAGATTTACTTTCTTTGAATCAGAACGTGATCAATAATAATTATGATAAACAGACTGCTTTATTGAATCAGCTTGAACTTTTACTATATATATATATATATATATATATATATATATATATATATATATCTGCCACTATCAGTTTCACAATTTTATTTTATTTTTTTCTTTTTACAGAAACCTAAAGCGACCCCTGTGGAGACTAAGAAAAAGGCAGCTCCAAAGGTAAACAACCGAATGTTATTGATGTTATTTATTTTGTAGTTCTTTAATCTGTAGTAACTTGTAAATGTACATATATTGTTTAAGTATAATTTTGTTCTAACCTTTTTTTTATAGAAGGCACCCAAAGCGAAGAAGGCCAAGCCAGCTGAGAATGGCAATACCAAGGCCGAGGTATTGTCTTTTTTACACAATAAATATGGACTCTTCAGTTGATCCGGTTACTAAAAGTATAAAATCCTTATTTTTATTTTATTTTTTTTCTTTTACCAGGAGCCAAAGGCTGATGCCGCCGAAGCCAAGTAAATAATGGTTGATGTGCTCACTCGGTGTACTTGGTGATTGTACAGTTTTAAATAAGTATTTTTTACCAAGTTTTATATTACAAATGTCATTTATAGGTTTGTTTTTGGGCTTGCACTTGATGTAACGACTTTGTTTTCACATTCATATCCTTTTTTTTTTTTTTTTTTTTCTATTTTAAAACGATTACCGTCCATATCTTGTAGACGTGGCATTTTTAGTTTGTCTAATCTGTTTTTTTAAACTGCTGAGAAATACATTTTCATGATGGATTTTGAATAATTTTAAACATGAGGCAGCTAAAGCATAGAAAGAAAAATACAGGTGAATAGGAAATTGGCCTTTTATCTCCTTGTATTTTAATGATTAATACACCAAATGCTTTGAAAACTGTATATTCAATGTAAGATCTAGTCAGTTATAATGCCACAGAAAATTAGTTGTATTAGGTCAAAAATTTGATAGATTCTGGACAAAAACATGTTTGATGTAACCGGTCATCTGATTAAAAGAAATCTGTTAACTTATGTTTCTGAAAGAGAGGTGGGTTTTTATTTTTTTATTTTATTTTTTTCTGATATCATTGGTTATCCTAAATGTTCCTGAAATAAAAAAAATTGAAAAATGTTTCTGGTTTATTTTGGCTTTATTCAAGCAAACAATAGTACATAGTGTAATTAGCCATGCATTTTTTTATATTAAAAATGAAATCTGAACAAGTTGAAATTTTGATTAAAATTACAGAGTAATGTAGTGTTTTAGTTTGGGATGTAATTGTGAAATTAGGTTGTAGAGTTGAGGTTTGAAACATTCCTGGTTGATTACACCCAGTCACCAGCAGAGGGCAGCACCTCCCCACAACAAAAGGACTCCACCTCTGTCAGTCAATTATGACGTTTTACAGGCACCATTGAGGAGGCCTTTTTATTTGTAGGCTTAACTTAAATGCAATGGAAGTCCTTTTTTTTTCAGCTCAGACATTTTAATCGTGACTGCCCAACTATAAAGGTAGAGGGGTTTTCTCCGTTTCAGTTTTGACAATCCGTACATTACATCATGACGTGTTGGACTGCTAATTGTTCCAACTTTCTAATTTATCCAATTTCCTGAACAACTAGCTTGGTGTTTGTAATCATTCAATAAAAACGGTTTGCCCTGATATTTTTGCGTTCTGTAAGCACTCACATCTTGCATTTTTACTGTTTTACACATCAAGGTAAACATGTTAAGAACTAATTTATCTGACAAAACTAAAAATTTTTTCAACTTCATCTGACAATTTTATTTTTTTAATGAAAGTTTTTTTTTTTTATCTTTAGATTTTCTTTGTATTTTTTTCTGTCAGATCTGGAACACATCCCCCTTGTTTAAAAGTGCTGAAAAATACACAAAGTTCTTTGATAATCGAGAGATTTAATAAAAATGCATTTAGAGCAGCTGCTTCAAAAATACTTCTGTCTTAATTCACTTAAACATTAAAAATCCCCTTTTCTGCAGTTTTTAATTAATCCGTGTTTATGTTTGGTCAGTTATTTTTTTTAAAACCTGAATGGTTTTCTAAAATGTTTCTGTGAACTGAGGCAACCAGCAGCCGGTTTGGACCGAACCAGGTCCTCCTGCACAGATAGAGCCCCGCCCCTTCCCTCGTGCAGCAGCAGCACACGTGCGGCTCGTGTGGCTTCCTAACAAAACAGTGTCCGGATCAATCGGACCGAACCCGAACCTGAAGCAGTTGCAGGTATGACTTTATAAAGTTTAAAACATATACATTTATTTTTATTTCAGCTTCTGTTTCTGCCGGACTGAGTTTTAACCACGTGCTCACAAGGGCCGGCTTCATTGTAAACATCTTCTAAAAAGGGTAAAGCTGCTGGTTGTTAAACCAGACTAAAAAAAGTTGATAAATCTCCAAAACACCCAACGGTGAGTTTAAGGGCGCTCCTGTTTCAATTGACTTGGAAACTGCGCTTAAAATGTATTTTTGTTAAGTATTTTAATAATTAACTGTCTATGCAGACTTGGTCCTTCTTTTAGTTGACTCAAAAGAGCAGGAAGCTATAAAAGTGGTATTATTGTTTTGTGTAAATTTTATTAAAGTTAAGTCAATCTTGTTTGGATGTTTTTATATCCAGTTAACAATTCCTATAACCTAAAATCCTCCTTAAATGTAATATACTTCTCTGTTTTCCTAGATGTTACTTGTCTGATTTTGGGGTCTTTTGTTCCTGCAATTATTCTCTTATTCTTCTGCTCTGCTAAATGTTACTATAATCTTTAAATACCTGAGAGCAGAAACATTTATTTTTTTATTATCTTTATCACAAGATGGCTTTAAGGAGGACAAAAGTTTCCTCTATAATTGGATTTGGACTCGCGTGTCGGCTTTGTCATGGATTTTGCAAAACCTTGTTAAACAGTTAACCTTAATCCCACCTAAACCTGAAGGTCCGCTCATTTCATTTATAATCTCATTTTCTTTGGGTCAGATTAAGTTTTAGTTGTCATGAAGAGAATAAACTTTTTAAACTCTTGACAATCTCCTGAACCATCCCAGTTCGGTGATCAGTTTGATATGCTGGTGTCTAATAAAGAGAGTTTCCAACATTTTAATTCCTGTTATGAGATCAAAATATTCATTTTTCCCCCTTTTGGCATATAGACCATAGTAATTTTACTTTATTAAAACCACACCCAAACATCTGGCAGTTATTGTCACAAATTTAATTCACTATTTAAAATCTACACTTTTTTTGTCAAAGAGAAAAGGGTAAGTGTAATATCTAAATGAGTGAGTAAGGAGAGGACAAGTCATTTGCGCATTCGCCATCTTGAAAGCTGCCATTTTGGATGAAAAGCAAGTTTTTCCAAAGGCCGTTACTTCCATTACTTGCTGGGGTATTCAGATTTGTCATTTTCAGCTTTTCTCTCTGTAATAAAAGTCCTGTGACTTTTGACTCACCCTGTAGTTGTATTTTAAATTAACTCACTGGACTGAGCCGTCCTCTCTATTTGACTGAGCTCTCCTGGGGGCCAGGTGTGGCCCCTGGGCCCCAGTTGAATAGGCATGGTTTATAAGTTTACGACAGATATTTTGCTAACATCACAGACAAGCATTAAAACAACACTAGTGGGTGTGAGTCGTGAAGGATGAAGAGGATTTTTGCTGTGATTGATGAAGGATTTAAGTTTTAAAATGACACACAGGACAGCTGTGGTGACATGTCGCGTGATAACGTGCTCAGATTGAGGTGAGCAACATCTCCTAGAATAAGGAGGTTGGATTAAAGATGATGATGATGATGTTGTGCAGCAGCAGGTTTTTATTTGGTCTTTAGTTGTGTTGCGTATCCTCACGTCTCCATCGTTCACATGGCTCCCAGCAGGAGGAGGGGGCTTCACCGAGGAGGCGGGACTAAGACAGGAGGAAAAGACGTGATAATGGAATTTCATTGGCTGTTTGGTAAAGTACGGCGTGTACCCAGGAAGTGTGTGAACTAGGCTTACTGACCAGGTCAAGTTTTTTATTTTCAGAATCAATTTCTGTGTGAAAGGTGACAAATAACTTGGCATTTTTTTAACAGACAAATGAATTTACTATTTAATTTTTTGTTCCTTTTACGCTCTTCAACATCAGATGAGCATTTTCTTTTTTTTGTGTGTGTGAGATTAACTATGAAACATGAGACATCATCAACTCAACTATGGGTTATGAAATGTGGCCACAGGTGAAGCAGGAAGCCTTCCAGATTTCATGTTCAGCTGAACATGAAAAGTTCACAGGTGAATCACCTGGACTCGTTTCAAAGCATGAAGTGGACCACGCCTTAACACTAACGCAGCTTAGTCTCAGTTGACATTCATGGCTTTGTGCGTTGAATGCATGTTTGCAAAAGAGGTGAGATTAGCAGGGATTAGATCCAGCAGAGTTCAGTATCAGTCGCTGATTTTTGTGGTAATGTGACACAAGATCTGATGAGAGGGTGAAACCGTTTGTGTCCTGAAGCACTGGATTAGAGGCCATGCTGTCTTGGATTTAAATCAACAAAACAAAACAAGCTGGGAGGGGATGCTGGAGCACCACTAAGCAGGCCCACATGTTCAAACTGTTTCTGGATCAACTGTACCACAGTGGTCCTCTCTGGCCTTACAGATTTTACATCAGGTAGACCCTAAAAAAGTAAAAGATTTATTTATTTACTTACTGTTATTGACCAGGCAAGTCCCGTTGAGATCTCAGATCTCTTTTTCAAGGGAGGCCTGGGCCTGAAGGCAACCTATTGTACATGTTTTTAGGGATAAGATAAGAGGAAAAGATGATAAAATTAGCATCACACAGATTTTTACAGCTGAGTGGACCGCAGCACAGATCTAAAACCACAAACCTCAGTAAAGCAGCTGTTTTATTTATACCACATTATTAGCTTGGTAAAAACAAGCCCCTTGTTCTTTGCTTTGCTTCGTACAAAGGGTCTGGACTCTCGACTATTGAGAAGCAATTACTTGTTGGAGGCGTGGCCTCTGTGGAAGTTTGAAACGATTGGATCGGTTGGCCAAGACGTATGTGTGCGCCTGCTCCTTTGTGAAGGAGGCTAAGCTAAGAAGCTAACCAGAAATTGCGTGCGCCTACTAAGAGGAGAGAAGTACCGAGCTGAACAAGACTATTGTAAATGATGCTGCAGGCATTGTCAGAAAAATTTTATTTAATTTGGAAGCCTTACCGGTTTCATTCACTTCCTCCACTTTCATTGCTAAACTACAAGCAGACACCGCTCAAAAAATTGACGTTGTCGTTCAAAACTCCTTCTCCTGTTTGCTGATTTGCCCAGGTAAAAATTTTACAGAAGAAATCCTTGTCTATGGTAGAAATCGCAGACGGAGCAGGGAGCAATGATAATTGATGTCTTGTTGTAGAGAAGCTTTAGCTGCATTGGAGCGCTAGCAGTTGCCATTGTCTCAGGGTGATGACATCATAACATGAAACTAGCACGACGGCAAAGGCTGCGTTTCATTCCAAAATACCTAAATGTGAACTTCGACATTTTACTTCAACGATTAACTTTTACATTTAAATTTAAGCATTTAAATTTAGGATTTAACTTTTATTTTTAACATTTAAATTGAACATTTAGTAAAAATTAACTAAATATAAGAACAGTGAGCTAAATAATGAAAAGTCCGTCCGTCCGTTTTCTTCCGCTTATCCGGGGTCGGGTCGCGGGGGCAGCAGCCTAAGCAGAGAGACCCAGAC
>JARVJO010000305.1:5685887-5696080 GCA_031762555.1 Cynodonichthys magdalenae
GACCAGCTCTACACCCTCAGCAGGGTCCTGGAGGGTGCATGGGAGTTCGCCCAACCAGTCTACATGTGCTTTGTGGATTTGGAGAAGGCGTTCGACCGTGTCCATCGGGGAGTCCTGTGGGGGGTCCTCTGGGAGATAATAAAAAGTATGTTAGTGAAACTTTTTCATGTTACAATTGGCGCCCCATATTAAGACTTCTACTGTGTATTTTTATCATCACAGTTTTTTGTTGCTTTTATTAGCTTCAGATTAAAGTCAATGTAAGAAATCTGCAAAGACAAAAGAAACACAGAGGTTAGCTTTTTATTTTACTTATTTTTTTATTCCAGCAAATCTGGAATATGGCTTTTTAAATTTAAACCACTTTAAAGATTTAATAAAGTAGTAATAAAAAAAATAGCATTTTTTAACATAAATATGACACTAAAACTCATATTTTAACTGAAAATGCTCCTCTAAAAGGTGAACGATGGGTATTTGCACAACACTTTGCAAGCATTCTTCAAGTAAAAGAGATTCCATGAGTCAAATAATGTCTTTCTCCTTTTGAAGAGACGAGTGGAGCAGAAGTTTAGCAAAAAGCTTGTGGTTTTCATCAGAAGTTTGCCTCAGGTGGTTCCTGAGCTGACACGCAGAGCCGAGGCTTCGCTCCTCTGACCAGAGTTTTTAAATCAGATAATCAACAACACACGGAAAGTTTGACTTTGTGAATGGACGTTTGACCACAAAACTTATGACGTTTTCAGCAGATGTTTTAAACAAGCTGGATGACATCGGCCCAACGGAGCTGCAGGTTGTACAGGACAGATTCCGGCCTCCTGGAACCTGGAGAGCTCAGGTTTCATGAGTGAAAACAGAAGCTGGCGTTCACGTTCTAGAACAAAGTGTTCAGTTATTTTACTGCAAAACACAAAATTGTTAAATTTGAAAACCCATACATAAAAAGTAAAAATAAGTTTGAGTTTGTTTCAGTAGTTTTGTGCTCCTTTTGGACCGGACTGGGCTCAGTTCCATTTTTCATCCAGTTGAAGATTAAATGCAACATCAGGCTGGTTGTGTAACTCAGTACTTTGGCATGCAAGCTCCAACCAAGCTCTGGTTCCTTTTTTTTTTTAATTAGAATTTTTATAATTGATTGTGTTTGCTAAACAAACAAACAATATGAGACAGTTCTCATTTTGGAAGGAGGAAGAAGAGGTGTTTTTTGGAAAAGCAACCTACTGAGAGTAATGCATTTGGACAGCGGTGTGTGTGTGCGTGTGTGTGTTGGAGAAGTGGGCGTGTCTTCAACAGGCGAGCCTGCAGATCTGGTTGGGGAAGAGGAAGGCTGTATAAAAAGGCGGAGAGCGGAGGCACTTTCAGTGGTTCGTTGCTGTTTGGCATCTGTTGGGAGGTCTTTTTGCGTGGCGGGAGGGGGAAGTACAGAAGGTCCAGTCTGAGGGATCTGTTCTTCCCTTTGGTGGAAGGTGAGAAATCTGGAGTAACTTTTGAATGAAGGAGCAAACCTTTAATGCTTGGATGTTTTGTTTTTTTTGGGTAAGTGGTGTTAACTCCAACCAGGTTGACACATTCATTCTTCCCACATGTTTCTCGTCGGTCATCCTTCTTACCTTCTCTGGAGCTCATCCTTGATGAATCCCAACTTGAAGTTGTCTGTGTCAAAAAGCAACACTTGGTTTTTGTGTTGTCATTCACAAACGTTTTGTCCGTTATTGAGCTTGGATGCATTTCAAGATGAACTCATTCCTTCCCTCATTCCCAGTTTTTTTTTCTGTAAAATTAAAATTTTTTTGTGCCTCGATTGTTTCTAGCCAGGCAACCATCCCTTCCTGTAACTTCCTCTGACTCACACCGTTGTCTTGTTGTGTTAAGCACCATCACCTCTTGGATTTTCAAAATGCAATGTGTCAACCTCTGAAGTAGTGGTTCTCCATGCTGTACCAGTTTATGACGCAGCATAAATGAAGGATCTGTTCTGACCCCGATCCGCTTCAGACAGGATGGTCAGCTTATGCAACAATGAGGAGAAAAGATGGTGAATTAGAAGTTCTGTTTGTGTCATGGGGGTCAAATAGAAAAGACTCCAGATAACGAGGAGTTTTTCTGTGGAGGGCTCACAGCAGGAGATGTTCTCTCCATGTGGTTTCTTTTTTGGGGGGGGTTTTGCAAAGCTCCGTTTTGGTTGTTATACTTTAGCACACTCTGTGTTGCATAACTCGCAGAAATGCAAATTCCACTTTACGTGTTTCATATTTCTTTTCTTTCTTTTTGTAGGTCTTGGACCACTGCAGCACTTTTTAAAATTAGCCAACATGATCATCAGACTGGGGAGGCTGACACCCGGATACTTCCGCCTACTCCAGGTACTTTCACCGCAGTTTTACACCCATGTTCAACACCGATCGACTCATAAAATTCAATTCAATTCAAACTCTATAAGCAAATAGTTCTGATAGGCAAATATCTCGTGCTCCATGCTGGCACTTTTCCCTGACCTCCATTTTTTATTTATTTTTACTGGTTTGTTTCAACATTCTTTCATTCCTGGTTGAACTGCATTAAAGCAAAGACCCTTATATGCTGTTGTTAGACCCCCCCCAATCTTCTTTCATCCCAGCAGAATTAGGGGTTGACGCTAATCACAATGATAAGATCCTCTCCAGTTCTTTTGTTCCTCCCATCAACATAATCCTCATCTGCAGTGACTGAGCTCGTGTTCATTGTTCAGCAGTTCTGTCACTAATTTGAAAAAAAAAAAACCTGTGTTTTTTTTTGTAGAAGTGACTCATTTACGTCAATTTTGACACAAAAATGTGCATTTTAATAGGAGGAATTGTAAAACTACAGACGATTGATTTATTTTCTTGTAGAAATCCATCTTTATTCTCTAAATCTAATGATAGGGTACTTCAATAATAATAACGTTTCTTTATTCCTTTAATTATTCCTGTTTCTACTTTTATAGCCTCATGTATTGTTTCTTTAAAGGAAGTGGTGTTTCAGATGGCTCAGTTTTTAAATGCTTTGCACTGTAAAAAGGAGTCGTGGAGAGCAGGGAGGGGATGTAAAGAGTGGGAACACTTACAGCAGACATGACCGAGCTGTTTCAGTAATGATACGTTGTTTTTTTTTTATACACCACTGTGAGTAAAGATCCAAAATATTCAGCTGAAGGTTTTTTTTTACCCGACAGAGAAACTGCAGAGTTCAGAGTCTAAGATAGATTTTTATTTGGAAAGACGGCTTCATTAGCCTGACCTCCGACCTTCTGTGTCTTCAGAGGCAGGTTGCCGGCGAGGTGCAGACGCAGCCGCAAGACCGCGGCGTGAACCAGTTAGCCATGATGCTGGCCATCATGGGTCTGAGTTTGTCCTACTACAGCGCCAAACAGATGACGGAGAAAGTCCACATCCGGCCCGCGCCCTGAGGAACGTTCCAACGCTCCCCGACGTGGCGACAACCCATCAGAGGTGGAGACGCCGCCATGTCTCTCAGGACCACAAATTTAATCTGTAACAAAATTACACTCTGAACTTTTCAGGGGGGCTGCCAGGACCTTCAGGGATGTGGTGGGTGGGGATAGCGCTCATCGAGGACTTGTTTTATTAACCGGTTTAGGTGGATTATCAAAACCAGCTGACTGCCGCCTCTGAGTCATTACAAAGGTTCAGGCTTGCACGATGCCATCAGTTCTGCTCTGAACTCTGAAAATACTGTGAAAATGGTGTCTGAAAAGGTTTCAAGTTTCTAACTGTTCAGTCATTTTTCAGGGCAGGCTGATGGCGGATGAGCTGCACCTTGTAACGAAGTGACGGCAGAAACGGATCGTTGTTAAAATGGGGGGGGGAAACAAAGCAACAACTTTAAAAGCCTTCTGAACTGATCAGAAGCTGCTTATATACAACTGTATCTGTCAAGTGTTTGAGAATCAGTGAATATTTGCACAAAACTACCGAAACCTTTTAAAATACTCCAGTGGATCTGCAAAGGGACTGTGACTTTCTGTTTTTGTCGTGTGATTTCATTGTTTCACTGATAATTGATGTCTTGTATATGTGACTGGGTTAACAGTCTTTATTTGCAGATTCCTACTGATGTTTTTAACTTTATTGAATGCATGCGTGTGCAGAAACCAAATCGCTGTGTTTTTCATTGATGAATGAATGTATCTGTTTTTGTTTTTTGTAACGGTTTAATAAAGATGTGAACATTTTAAAAAGAGAAGCGAGCTCTGTTCTGTTCAAATCGACCGGAGTTTGGGTTTAAAGAACCCGGAGGTCGGCTCAAAGAGTCGCAGGGCGACAGCGTTTCCTGCATCAGAGGATCTGTGGTTGGCATTTGCACGCAACAGGATGTGGTCGGCCGGTTGCGTGCGTCGTCTCCTAAGTGAGGCAGCATCTTTTTTTTTTTTTCTTATCGTGTTCGTGTCAGTTGCAGATGCAAGCCCATGTTTCGGGTAAATTTTACAAAAAGGGAGGTATTGATGACCTTACTAGAATATCTTGAGTCAGAAGCTTTGGGTGGACTGTTTTTTTTCTGTTTTTTGTTTCATTTCTTGTTTTGACTCTTGGATTATGTTTTGGGCTCATATAAAAATCAACAGACTAAAGACTGACAGGGTAGATCCTCCCTGTTTGGCAGAAGAGCAGATCACCTACATACGGGCACATTTTGTTCGAATACAATGATTAGCGTCTGCTTTTCTGCACGTTCTCCCTTTTCCTTTCGCAGGGCGTGGAGTTTACTGTAAAGTGCGCATGCCTGTTCACAGGCTGATGTGATGACCTGTGACAGGCTGATGCCTCGTTGGGCGCCACGTGTCCCCCCTTCCTCCTGCCCACGCCATAGGCCCCACCCCGCCCGCTCACTCTCAAACGTCACTGGGTAAGAAGAAAAAAAAAATCTCACATTGGTATCTGTGCGATGCTAGCACCAGGACAAAACCCCCTGAAGTAGAGCGCCTATTGGTCAGTCGTTGATGCGTCACAAACGTCGGCCTCGTTTTGTGCCGGAAAGACAAAAGGAATGAGGATAAGGTCACTGATGGGGAATGTGTTTTTATTTTATTATTTTATTTTATTAACTAAGTTGAAACAAAATCATTTTTAGTTTAAGCTCAAAACTAAACTCAATATTTAAAACGAAGGCCTTTTTATATATGCTTGCAAGCTTTTACAAACGAGTCAGGTTAGATTTGAAGCTCAAACAGTACTCTGCTCTGATTATTTTAACCTTTTATTCAACGTTCACTGTTCTTCTCAAAGGATCCTTCAGTATAAATAGTAATTATCAAAGTATTTGTACTGTAAGTATATCAGATTTTATTTCTCCTGCATGAATCACTTTGTAAAGTTTTATATCAAGAAGTACTGTATGTGTTTCTAAGATGCCTTGTTTGGTTTTTCCCAATAAATTTTAGAAAGTATTTTTCTCATGCGTCATTCATTCACCCACACTTGACTGTATTTCTAAATGTGTTGGGCTGTTTCTTTCTTTTCTGTTTAATAGGTTAATATTGCATAAGATTTTTAAGTTCAAAATAAGTCGATATACAGTATGTATTTATCTTTATCCAGGCTTCCCTTCTTTAAGGTCTAATCTACTAACTTAGTGAGTCCACGTAAGAGTACGTTTAGATATATTTAGAGTAATGTTGACCAAAATGCTTTTAGATGGTTAGCACAAAATTTAGATACAGTATCTAAAATTATGTTTGTTTATCTTAATGGCTTACATCTAGTTTATAACCCAGTCAACTGTGAATGTGAACCTGAACTCTTGATGTTGTGTAAATCTGAAAAGTAGGAGCTACATCTCTGATGGAGTTTGGCAGGGGAGACGGTCGTGTTCACGTGCCCGGCTGGAACATGTGCTGGACAGAGGGGTAGGGGTGGTGGGGGTTCTTCTATGAGGAGACAGTGTTGCGACGGGCGTCAAACGTGCAGACTGCACAGAACACGGTGTCTCTCTGATGTTGGACATCCGCACCCTGCAGCAAAAATCTGCTGCAACAAAGATTCAAGTGTTCAAATAACTGATGTTTACTGATTAAAACTCTGCTGTGCATATCTATTTTAGGTATTAAATGCATGTTATTTCTATCTTAGTCTTCACCTGCTGAATCTGTGACACAAAGCAACATTTTGTCTCCCTGAGTTTTCCTCCCTAAGGCCTTTATTTTGCTGGGATTTACCATAAAGCTGCTTATCTCTGGATGGGAGGGCAGTTAGATTATCTATTTATGGGTTTTAAATGAGTTTTTCTCTCATATGGGTTAAATATTGTCATATCTTAAAGATGTCATCCAGTCACAGAAAAAGGAAGAAAGGGTATCTTGTAGGAAATTTGTTATTGGATTCCAGTGATTATAAACTAACACAAGCTGAAAACAAACTCTGTGGACCAGCCTGGACCTCGGGACAGCTAAAGCTAAATGATGATTAGATTTAAGGGACCTGGAGGGGACACAAGGCTGCAGGAGGTCAGACCGGTTTACAGGAATCTGTCCATTCAGGGTCTTTCAAACCAAACAGTTCTAATTAGAATAACGAGATTAATACTGTTTTGGTTCCAGCATGTAACTATATGGGAAAGAGAATTCTCATCATTTTTTAAAATAAAATGTGTTTTGTTTGCTTTATTAGTTTCAACTCTTCAACATGTTTGACAAATAAGGTCATGTCTGGTGGAACAGTTTTGTTTTATTAATAAATCTCTTTTAAAAGATTCAGTTTGAACCCAGACAGCCCCCTTTGTTAATCAAGATCCACATCCTGAGAATGTTGTTTCAGTCCCCCTCATGGTTTTGATGAGAGCAGTTCCGACTCAGGCCCCTGGATGAACAGAGCCAGGACGTTGAGAAGCTAATTTCCTGCCTGTTTAGGTCGAGAATGTGTTTGAGAATCCCGGCAGCTGTGGGAGCCAGAGATGGAAAAGGGCAACAAAGAGCGATTTGGGAATTATACGCTCTCACTCCCTGCCTTTTAAGTGCTGCCTCTTTGTTGTCTTTTGAGAGTTAGCTCTGGCATTAAAGGTTTTATAGATTGCTACCTAAGTTCAAAAAAAGTGTTCTTGTTATAAAACATAGATGAAGGTAACCTGATAAAAAGGTTTAACTGCTGCCATTTAACTTGTGAAATTCTCAGGACGTGTTTGCAGAAGGTTTGTCTGTTCAGTTTCTGTATAAAAACCTGTTTCTGCCCTAATTTTTTATTAATGTGTCAGAGAGGTTAGGGAGCATATATTGTACTGAAACCTGTATATACATCTGTTCATTGATGGTGTCTTTACAGATGTATAAGCTGCCCACGCCATTATGCCATAGGCACTAATGCACCCCCATACTATCAGAGAAGCCAACTTTAGACTTTAATGCCAGAGCTAACTCTCAATAATTTTTTTGTACAATAAATTGACTCAGAAATTAAATAAATAATATTGTAAAATTATACAGAAGTTTATGAAATTTACATACATAAAAAAAAGTTACGACTGACCTGGACCAGAAATTGGGAAAACAACACACAACAACAGCTGCTGAAGCTGTAAAATTGCTACCCACCTCATCTGTCCAAGCCGACACAATTTTTTCTTTATGTGTCTTCCTGTGGCTTCATAAAAAAAGCTGCTTACAAAATTTCTGAATTTTAATAAAATTTATGTTGCGTAAAAATAATTTATTTATTGATTTATTGCTTATCGCAACACGCCTACTGCTGATCACCATTAGATTTTCAAAAAGATTTTTAGATTTAGAAACAATTTTCCTCTTTGCCTCAGTGCATTTTCAATGAACTTTGACCCAGAGCTAAATATTCTGAGTGGTGTTCACATAAAGCTTCTTCTTTGCACGATAGAGCTTTAACCAGAAAACTGTGTTCCCAGACTGTTCCTGTAAGTCCATGCAGTGATGTCCATAACAGAGTCAGACTTGTTTTTAAAACAGTGGCCCCTGAGGGCCCGAAGATCTTGGGTATCAGGGACTTTTCCTTTCAGCTCAGAGATTTTTACGAATCAGAATCTGCCTTTTGATGTGATGATCTGTAGGTGATGTTCACATTTTTTTTCAAAATTGTTCTTTTGTTTCTGATAATTACCCTGAACTCTTGGAACCATTATTTCAGGCTGAAGACTTTATATAATTACTACAACCTTGCAAGATATGTAAGACATCTGATATTTGAAAATGAGCAGTTACTTTATGTTAACCTTTGACATGATTTGGTGCTGTGGAGTTAATCACAGCGTTCTGTGTTCATCTGCTGAGTCTTGGTGAACACATATTTAGACATTTTAGTGGTTACTCAACATAACAACTAAAAATACGTTTCCTATGTGTCAGCAGCTTATTCCTGCAGCTTAATATATGGGTTTTCATACTGGAGCGTGTATTCAGTGTACTCAGCAAACTCGGGAAAAGTTGTTGGAACTTGGCTTACATAAAACACACAGTTGTTGCCACACGTGTACAACCAGCCTGTTCTGTTTACCACCATGCCCTCTTTCAACAAGCTTTTCTCTGTTTCCTTTCCTGTCACTGCTGCATCCCACAGCACCTGATAAAGTTTCATTTACACCAAGTAGCTGTTCCAGGGTTCCACACCCAGCGCTGCTATAAAGAGAATTCAGAGCTGAATGATACCTTTTAGTTTTTAATCCCTTCATGTCATCCCTCCGGCCTCCCGAATCCCCGCAGCTAATCTTTCCTTGGCACTCGCCCCCTCCTCTACTCTGTACTGGGACAGATCCAACCAAGTGCAGGTTAATTTTGGACCAAACATGTAAAGACAGGTGTGGATGGACGCTGGAGAGACTCGGGTTTGTAGAAAGGCGCTGCAGAGGCATGTGGTGCTTCATATAGAAGCAGCTCGTAAACTTTGTGACAGTTGGAACAGGCAGAAAATTCAACACCTAACAATTTATCACCACGGCAGTCTTGGAAACTTTTTTTCCAAACGCAAGCGGCTCCTCGTTGATCGGAGGAGCTGTCAGATTATGGATGCATCAAGGCCAACGCAGTAGTTCAGACGTTGTCCACCGTGGCAGAGACAGTCCAAGCTGTAATGACAAGTGGAAGCTGTTACTGCCTCGGGGCATGTGGTTCTGTTGCATAACAGGATTTATGACTCTGGCATCTATAGAGGGCTGTGGTGAATCCTGCACATTCTTCTACGAATGATAATAAGCTGAATATCAAAAAACATAACTGCCTAATGTAAAAATCCAGGTTATCGTGTTAGCAAAATATAACAGATATATTGAAATCAAAAGTAATGATTGTGTGAACATCGGACTGATTAAAAAGTGGCTACCGCTGGTAATCAACTTTAGTGAGCTACAAATGGCTATATTTAAGAAAATTTTACAGAAAATCATCAATAAGTACTTTGAGCACTAACGTTTCTTGCAAGATCGTGTTCGAGACTGAACATTATTTACAAGGTTTGACTAAAACAGCTGTAACTTTGTCTCCTCTCATCATAAGATGATCTGAATGTTAAAGCGAAGACATCCTGCTTTTAAATCCTTTTTCACATTTAAATCATTCAGTTGGGATCTTTATGAAGTGGAACTGCAACGCTTTGGTCTGAATTCCTCCTTGTTATAACTTTACAAGCTCCTCTTTCACCCCTTTTCTGAGGCGTGTCTCTGATCGACTCGTTTTGAGGCTGCGTCTTTAAATCCATCACTATATAGCTGTGCAGAAACTTTTTATTTTTTAATTAAATAAAAGGTGTCAACAAGGGAAGACTTGCCAGCACCCATACTGTCAAAATTGTTTTTAATATAAACTAAGAGCTGCACCTGTTCAGATTTTATTGTTTCTGGCATGTCTGAGCTTCAAACTGCTTAAAATTGACAAAGATCCAAATCTAATAAAATCTGCATGACAGCCACAGTTTGGCTGAATGGGAACTATAAGTTTCCGTAGGTTCTTGGTTAGGTAAGTAGTTCCAGCAGAGCTGTGTGCAAACCTGACGATGACAGTGACATTAAACCTGGATGATTTCTCAGCCGGTTTGAGCAGGTTACAGTTGGAGGAAAAACAAAAACCTTCATGTCTAATTTGAAAAGAGGCCTTAAGATCTGAAGGTGCGACTCACTGTTCCTTTGTGTCTGACATAAGGCGAGGTTCAGCAAGATAGCGGAGCCGAGTAACCAGACCAGAGACTGAATTAAAAGGTAAGTGAATG
>JARVJO010000305.1:5716217-5750745 GCA_031762555.1 Cynodonichthys magdalenae
TATATATGTATATGTGTCTATATGTACCTGAAAAAGCTAGACTATTGTGCATCCTAAATTTTTTAACATTAATATTTTAATAAGACAGTCATTTCCGCCTTTAGAAAAATGTTTTTTGAGGAGGTCACCTCCCAATAAATGTCATTATTGAAAATCTGACCGCTCATATTTATTCAATACTTATATTTTAATAATTAAGTACATTTCATTTCAAATATCAGATACTTTAAGACTTTTACTTAAGTAATATTCTTAGAGGAGACTTCAACTTTTACCAAAGTAATTTTATGGTAAGATACTTGTACTTTTACTCGCTTTGTGGTACTTTATACAACACTGATTACTGTGTTTTCTTTGCATCTCTTTGTGGTGAACTGAGGATGTTCTATGAGATTTGGGTAAATGTTTGTCTTTAAGATTACATATCAAGGTTCTGAACTATGAAATAGAGTAAAGCTCATAAAATATTTGCCTGTCGTGTCGCCGCAGGTTTATTTTGTCTGACAAAAAAAGTCAGCTCTGGAGGCAGTCAAAGATTTACAAGAAGAATTTTAAGACGGGCTGTAAAAGCAAGTCTTAAAACGTGGAGCTTTCTTCCATCAGAGCCCCCACAGACACACACACACACACACACATGAGCATGTCTGGTAGCACTCAGGTATGACAAAGTCGAGGTGGGCGTCTCAACAGACACGGTGACTCACACGCTCCGGCAGCAGTTTCACATCTGGAAACCAACCTGACTCCCTCACAAAAACAATTCTCTGTGACTTTACCTGCAGCTTTACGCACCTGCTTCAGACAAAACGCAGGAAGCTTGTCTGGGTAAAGTACTCACACACAAACTGCACTGTAGTCTGAAATTACAGTAGGGGAGTGGAATGTCTCTTTTTCAACACTTTAAACTGGAAATTAAGTGATTTTGAACATCGTAAAAATGATCTATATTGTCTGAAAACTTCTAGCATTAAATCACAAAACTAGTCAAGATGTATTCTGTTCAGTTATGCATCATGTAACAATGCTTTAAACATCAAACCTTTTTATATTACATATGAAATACACAACCTGCACATATATTTTATATTATCAGAAAAAAAAATACAGGTATTTTACCAAATGAGCTTTTCTATCATACTTAAACCACAACTGATCAATACAAACAAATATTTATATGAATTGTTATTGATATGATACGATATGATACAAGATATGAGATGCTAGTGACCGAAAGAGCAAGATCAAATAACTTTCCTTCGTAGGGTGTCTGGGCTCTCCCTTAGAGATAGGGTGAGAAGCTCGGTCATCCGGAAAGGACTCAGAGTAGAGCCGCTGCTCCTCCACGTCGAGAGGAACCAGTTGAGGTGGCTCGGGCATCTGGTTAGGATGCCTCCTGGACGCCTCCCTGGTGAGGTGTTTTGGGCACGTCCCACTGGGAGGAGGCCTAGGGGAAGACCCAGGACACGCTGGAGGGACAATGTTTCTCAGCTGGCCCGGGAACGCCTTGGGATTCCCCTGGACGAGCTGGCCCAAGTGGCTAGGGAGAGGGAAGTCTGGGTCTCTCTCTCTCTCTGCTGCCCCTGTGACCTGACCCCGGATAAGCGGGAAGAGATGGATAGATGGATGATGAGATGTGATGTGATGCTATGCGATATGATACAAAATGATACTATAACAATGCAGATAAGATACGATACTGTTGCTGATATGATGCTGATGCAGAAACATCTCCTTTCATCATAAAATAACTCTGAGAAAAATTATATTTCAAAGGGGGTTATTTTGGTACGAGTTCAGCAGTATTTTCAACTGATGTTAAAAATTAAACTAATTTCCAATAGATTTAAAATGAAACTCCCACCATCAGCTTTTAAAACGAAACATCTGAAGCTTGCCTTTAGTTTTTATTCTTGTGTCTAGTTGATGATTTTATTGTCCAATGGGATGCAGACTCATAGATTAGCTGTAACTTTTGCACCACTCGGATTGTTTTATCAGCTAAAAGCAGCAGATTCCCCAAACAAACATGCAGCCAAAGCAGTTTGAAGTGTTTATCTCGACTGTTTGCTGTGTGTCTGAGGAGATAAGGAGTGGGTGATTTTTTTTTTTAAGTTAGACTAACTCAATGAGGGGACAAGGTGACCCCTGGTTTTAATCTGTAACCCTTTCTAATCCTCAGGCGATAACGTGAAAACGCCTGAGAAAAATTTTTAGCGCTGTGTTTTTTTTTTTTTAAAAAGCAACCTTTACTCTAAGTAATGGTTGGTTGAGAAGCATGTAAAATAAAATGTTCCCACCTCTCACCTCTAATTCCTAAGAGTGGGGTAATCTCTGTTAAGCCACCCCCACTGGCTGCGCTTTGACCCCCCAGATACACACAAAGACACACATCTTTTTGTATCAGCTGAAATCTGATAACCTGCCCGTGCTGTAAATTCATGGATTTGACTTCATCGACACGAACCAGCTCGGAAAGTTTTGTGCCGTGAACACAAGTCAGTACATGTTCAGTCAATAAACCTGTTTATTCCTTCAATTTGTTTTAACACTTGTTGACTTTATTGATTATTTTCTAATTAAAGAGCCCACCTAACATCAGGAGCATGGAGAGTGTAGACCATGAAGCTTAATTCACAACCATGACACACAAACCAGAGCAGCTGTTGACACACATTTTAAATGTATTTTTAATATGTTGACGTCGTGTGTTCAGGTTTTGTTGTTGCTGGGATGCAGATAAAAATTCTCGGTCTACTGCAGAATCTCCGTCAGGCTCAAGTTACTGTTTCTACAGCTGCTCAGGGTTGTTGTGTTTTGCTTTTACTCCCGACCTGCAGCTAAAACCTCTAAAGCCTAAACACACACACAAACACACATGTGCACAGAGATGACCGTGAGAACCAGCCGACTCCTTTAAAGCAGCCAGAAGGAATTTTAAAAATTCAACCTGAGAGAAAAGCATTTTGAAAATGATGGAGACAAAAGCGTTCTTGTTTTCTATGAGGACTTTTTTTTTTTACTTGATGAGAAAATAACATGAATATATTTTACAAGCTACATGTTTGGTTTATGATTAAATAAAATGGTGGGTTTTAGTTTAGTTTTTAAGGCAGATGTATTGGATCAAATAAAATGTTTGCATTGAAACACATTTTTTGACAAAATCTCATTTTTCTTAAATGCATCTACAATGAATTTAGAGGAAGTGTTGAAGTTTTTTTTCCAATTATTTGTGTAGGAAGAAGTGTCAAGTATGTAGTAACAATAACATTTATAACCTAGGCTAATTTGCAGTGCTATACCAAGTTGGGCTTTTAGCTTTTAGCAACATGAAAATAAAACAGTTTAAAAATACAGTTTCACAATTTAATTAGGACACTTCTTAAAACAGACTTAACAGAAAATAAATGATAGATGATAAAACAGATGACATCATTAAAAATGTAGCAGTTATTACAAGCGTGGTTCTCCTTCAGAAAATGCTTCAGTTTTGATCTAAAATTGTTTCAATCAGAAATCCCCAATCAAACTTTTAAGTCTTTGATTTTGTTCAACCGTTTGACAGATTTTGGACAATTGACAGAAGCTCTGGTTATGGTAAATTATTGTAGTTTTTACAGGATTTTATCTATATTCATCAAAATTAATTGTACTCTGAGGAAGTCGGTTTGATTTTAACAGTTTGAAATCTGAATTTGGGGTTGATTTGATTGAGCTTGAAATGAAAAGTTTTATTTTTTTTTTAGATGAAACCCTTATTTTGAACAATTAAAACAGAAAAATTGATCTCTTATGTTGCTTTATTGTTAAAACGCAGAAACAAATCAGTGTTTTTCTCTTATCCTTGAAGGACTGAAGCAAATTACCAGCAGGTGTAACGTGATATTATGTCCAATGTTACGTTTTTTTATTGTTATTATTATTATTATTATTAAATCAAATCTGTGAACATAAAGCAAATCATGTTAACAACCTGATCCGTGCTCAGCAGCCTGCGGAGAGGCAGTGACCTTTATCCAAACCAAAGAGGTAGAAATCACACACGGCTGCACAGCTGGAGGTTGGACTGCTTCTGTTTCTCGTCACGTTGGATCAGTTCAGGTACGGAGACGCATTGGGTCACAGCAGAACCAAGCAGACACCTCATCATACAAACGTATGCAGCTCATTTTACAATGTTCTGTTCTGCTCCTGCAGGAACTGACCCCCCCCCCCAATCCAGCTTGTCATCAACGTGTCATTAAAGCCTGTCTCTCCTTCAGCTGGTCAGTTTTTGGCTCCACTCCGAACACAAATTCCTGCCCTCTTTCATATGTTGTGTCTTCTCTGAGTTGTTTTCCTCCTCCTGTCTGTCTCTATTTCTGACGTGGGAATCTTTGGTATTGCGGCCTGTCTGGCTTGCACTAAAGGGGTGGGTGGGGGGACAGGGGGTCTTGATAAGGATTTGGTGGAGGCTGTCAGGAGGTAGAGCTAATGTGTTGATGGTAATTGACATTTACATTGACTTTATTTTGAGAGGATAGAAAATATGTGAGCCATCACATCAAACTGAGCAAAACTTGGTGAAAATGACCTCATATTTTCAGATTCCTGCTTGTTAACCAACATTTTGATCCCAGATCCTGATTTTATGAGTGGTTCCTGAGGTTTAGATCAATTTGTCTTGTCAACCAGGATAACTCTTTGATATGTGGTCTGAATCTTATTTTTAGGTTGTTCTAATGAGGACTTTTTGATGTCATTTTAAAGAGGAAAGCTCAAACAATATTTGGAGATTAAAATTTACTAGTCCGGAAGAAAAAAAACACTTTTAGCGTGCAGAAAATAAAAAAAATACTTTTCTGTTTTTTGTAGTAAAAAATACTTCAAAAAAATATATTTCATTCAAACAACTCATAATGTATTTATTCATTATACTTTAGGAAAACAAAATTATTGCTGCCTATTTCTCTATACACCACTTTGAGAATAATCTTTGATTTGATATGATGGGTCACAAATATCATGTAATCAGTCACGTACAATAAAGCTCAAGAATAAAGACAACAATGTTCATCTTTGTATAAGTTAATGATGTCTGAGAAACAGAAAAAACATACTCAGTCATTATGTTGTTGATGGTCATCAGCTCAAGCACCTACAGATAATTTATTTTCTCTGTGTTGCGTCTTTTTTTATTTTCAGGCTAATCAACTCAGAAAAGAACTAAATATCTCAGATAAAACTAATCTGAAAGCTGAGCTCTGTTCTGTTTGCCTGCTGATGAGAACTGTCGAAGCAGTTTAAAAAACCAGAGTTGGTGGAAAATGAAAGACCACCACAGCTGGACTCGTCCTTTCATTTAACACCTGCGGAGCTTCTTTAGCTGAGTCAGTAATTGTTCTGTCTGAGGACTTTTGTACCTGAGTGACAAACTGCGGTCCGGATAGACTCCTGAATCATCCACACTTCCCCTGGAGCAGACACCAGTGTGATCACACCGTCCCACAGCAGGACATCAGATACACACACCACCTTAGACCCAGCTGTGGCTTTCACTCAGTCTGTCTGAGGATTAGACAGATTTGTATTTTTTTCCACTAAACCAGGCAGGTAAAGCCCAAAGGGTCACAGAGGAGAACAGTGGCGCTTTTGTTTTACTAAAAGCAGAATGCTTTGAAGGCAGTACATTTCCTTTGGTTTGTTTGACTCAGAAACATTTGAAGACATGATGTGTAAATAAAACTATGATCGGACGTGGATACTAACTTTTACTACATCATACTTTTTACACAAACTTTGAATCTGCATAGTAAGCTGTTCAAACAATTTGATTGGTTGTCTTCTGGGAAACTCCACGTGATTGAGTGACTGTAGATTTGGCCAATCACCTCTCAGCTTCATTCTGAGACCACAGCTGTGTAGTCAATCAAGTTACCTTTTATTCTATATGTAGATTTTGGGGGGGGCTGTATCCTCATGAGTGTGCATTTGTTGGCAGCATATGTCACTGCTCTGCGCCGAGTGCTGTCCCAATTTGAAGGCTCCTCCTCATGCGGTTGAAGAATGCGGCCCACAGAATCTTGAAAATCAAGGATGCACCCAAGGATGCATCCAAGTATCCTCACAGGCCGAGGATATGCCAGGATTAAATGAACCAGCAGCAAACTAAACACAGACACGAAGATAGTGGAGTTTTTATTTTTTTACCATGTCGGCTTAGTTTGGAAATTCATCACGGACCGATGAATTTGTTTTTAAATGTTAGTTTAGAAACTTAGCTGATGGAATTTATGCTGCAACAAGATGTTAAATAAAATGCAACTACAAGTACTGATACTGGAGCTAAAGCTGAATAATTAATGGCTTTTTACATTTATTTACGTACATTTTAATTGTGAAGTTATTCTTTTAGTGAATAAACATGTAAATACGTGTCCCAACGCATTTTAAGTCTGATATGAAACTGATCACTATGGTAACAGGCCCTTGTGTGGAGACAGAAAATGAAACTTAGAGAAATAGCTGACATGGCGGCCATTTTGTCCCCTGAGCAGTGACAACAAAAGACATAGACACGTGTTTTTTATGGTGTTTATCAAACAGTTAACTGACTAAACTTGCTTTTAAAGAGAAAATCTGCTTGTTACAAAGTGTCCTGAGTGCTTCAAGACGAGGAAGAGTGATTTTTTGCTCAGGAAATGTCATAAAAGAAAGATTATACCTCTGCTCCGGCCGCCATTTTGGATCGTTTTTGATCAGAAAAAGAAGACAAATTATGCATCAAAAGTAAGTGTAAAACATAATTTATTTTCTGCTGCTGGTGGTTTTACAAGGTGTGTGGATTGTAATGCTTTGAAAAAAAATTAGAATTTATTAGCTTTTTGTTGTGTTTTGGCTGTTTGTTGGTGGGGAATAGCTGCATGTCCCCCAGCTGCAATTGCGGATTATAAATTTTTTGGTACATTTTATCATGCTGTCAGTAAATATGGATGGTAGAATATGATTTATGTGGGTTTTATCTTTCATTTGATTCTTCAGTGAAGTCTCTGTGTTGAAGCATTCAGAATCACAGTTTTTGGAAATATTTGACCAGTTTGGACTGGAGACCTGTCCAAGTATAATGGATATGCTGGATTATATTATGTCTCAAATATTCATGTTTGATGCTATTGTAACTAAATTTGAACAGGTAATAGTTGGAAATCTATGTTTTTGCCCAATTTTTCTCTTTCCTCATTCCCTGTTCTGCAACACTTTAAAAATCTTACAAAATTTTAAGTGCAATAAAATCTTATGATTTTATTGTATTTCACTTCAATAACTAAATACTAGTTACATTTAGTTAAATTATGACTGCTGAATCAAAAAATCAGATTGATCGCTTTACATAAATTTACTCCAAAGGGTTCAAGATCAGTACTTAATTTCATTTGGATATGCTTTTTAAAGAATCTTAGGCCCAATAGCCACAGCTCTACTTATGCCTCCCAATTAGGTCATTTGCCATGTCGTTTTTTTGTTTTTGTTAAAATAAACAATTTTTATTGTATATTTGAGTAGCCTCGTCCAGTGTTTGCCTGCATTAATTATGACATATATATAAATATATATGCACAAATGTATTACCTACTGTAAGTATTAGTTCCATAAGTTTCATTATGAGAAAAATTTGACTTTGAAAAGTTTCTTCTGTCTGAATTTGTTATGTTATTTACTTATGTTAATTTTCTTAATTTTAGTTTTTAAAAACATGAAAATTTTCACATAACTTTCTATTTTTTCTCAGTGTGATGACATCATTTCAAAATATTAAATCAGATTTTACCCAGTACTCAAGTAGCCATTTTACAAAATACTTTTTTACTCATACAACGTTTGGATACTCTACCGACCTCTGATAAGGATTATTATTTATCCTGTGTGAAGAATCCTGATTCTATCAATCAGCTGAATCACTAAAATTAGCTTCACAGAAAGCAGCAGCTGCTTTTTGTTTTAGTTTTCTTTGTGTCCATCTGATCTTCTGTTGTTTGATTGTCTCAGCGATGCTTTTCTAATGTCGACACCAAGAGGTCACGCTGATGGACCGGAGACTGTAATTAAAGGAAACTGACTTTATTAGAACACATTAGACTTCAGTAGGTCAACAAGCGCTTCGCATGTAATTTGTTGACAAATTGATTTTCATCGTGTCTCTTCTGTCAGTTACGTTCAGAGTTGTGGATGGTCGTCTTCAAAACTCATTACCACTGAGTTTAGCCCTGCATAAAAATAAACATTTTTTTATCATAGGTTTATGTTGAGTCTGTAGGTTCAGCTAGTTTCTGACATGACATCCTGCAGTTTCAGCTGATGATATGTCAGGTGGAGATCCTCTGTGGTTTCTGAGGGCAGAATCCTCGGGAGGTCCTGCCCAGGGTGGCGCCACGCTGAGGGGCCTTCCCTTCGCCCCGGCAACCAGACGGGGGTTAAATTAGGAAAGGCCAACCCCAGAGCTGTGGTGGAGACCAGGGCGAGGTCAAGTGCTTTGGTCTGCTTTGATGAGCGCTGAAGTTGGAGGGCAGACAGGCGCTCTTCATCTGCAGCCAACAGACCGAAGTAGGACCGACTCTAACTGCTGCGTGTTTCGGTGCATGTGTGTTGAGATGCTCTGATGTCACCGTTTGCTCTTACCCAAACTGTTTGCTGCATTTTTAAAGACTGATCTTTTATTTACAGTTCTTCTGTCTAAGAGAGAAAGTGAAAGTGGTTGTTTAAAAAAAACATCATCAAAAAGCAGATTTTAAGATCTGATTCTGGCTTCAGAGTCATCAAGTTTAAGCTTTGGTTTTCTCCACCTGCAAAGCCTCTCAGCTGTATTTTAAACAGGAACTCATTCCTAATTAAACCCTCCAGCTTACAACTTTTTACAAATTAGCTCCTGCTGTTTCCATAATTACTGAGTTTTAATAATCTTTTTAGCCTAAAGATGTGCACTGATTTTTATATATTTATTTATTTGTTATTTTCAGAATACACCGATTGAACCCGGAGGTTTTTGCTTTACACTCTCAGGATGCTGAATGAATCCCTGCATGGCCTGAATCAGGAGCAGTAACACACCAAAACTAACTTCAAGTTCTTGCAGTGAAAAACATGCCTTTAGTGCACAAAGAGCTAAAAGAAGTGGATTAAATTTGTGTTCATCAGTCATTCTAAAATAAATATGAAGTTTTTTTGTACATATTTTGTTGTTTTAAAGTTGTATATGTGCAAAGCTGTTTTGAAGTTAGAGAGGAGGGGGTCTAATTTGGGAATTACATGGTCTCCTGTCTCTGCTTTATGCGGATCATGTGGTTCTGTTGGCATCTTCAGGCCAAGACATTCAATGTGCACGGGACGGTTCGCCGCTGGGATGGGAGTCTGTTCCTCTAAGTCTGAGTCCTCTAAGTCTCGGACGGAAAAGGATGGAATGCCCCCTCTGAGTCGAGGGGGAGTCTGCCTTGAGAGGACGATGGAGAGGGAGATGGATAAACAAGTAGTGGATTAGATCTGGAAATGTAAAATCTTCAACAATTCCAAAATTGTCGAATCAGCCTAAGGCTGATTCGACGATTTTGGAATTGCTAGACAAAATCAAAAAAAGTGAAGTAAAGCATTAAACTTGCTTCAAAACTATTTATGTTTACTCTTGTTCTGCTTTGCGGGTTTTACAGAAGCTGAAGGAACCAGAATTTACTAAAGAATCTGTCAGTGCTCCAGAAAACATGACAAAGAGCAGAGATTTGTTGACTCTTCTGTTTTCTCTCCTCTCCTGTGTGTCGGCCAGGCAGGGAGGCTGTAAAACTGCTGCAGGGTTCCAGACTAAAGCCTGGACTCAGTCTGTCTGCACTCTGAGCTCCTGATTTTATCTGTAGAGCGATAAAAAGGAGGGGAAAGAGAGTGGCTTGTTTAATAAAATTAATGGTGAAAGAAAATGAACTAGACTGTGGAGAAGACTTCTGCAATAATCTCTATCTGAACATACAAAAACTTTAAAAATAAAAGGAAATGCCTGTGTCATCGTGAGACTTGTGTAGCTTCTGTCAGGCAAATTTTGAATAATTTAATATAAAAAAGAAAATTGTATTAATTAAGCTAACTTTGGTGTTTATAATCAGCCTCTTTCTAACCATGTGGCTGCAATAGATTCAAAACCCTGACAACTTGGTTTTACAGATCAGCTTAAAATTTTAATTATTGAAGGAAAGACTTAAAACTTTGAAGCCCAAGAAACAAGTCACATATGGATCCATGATAATCATTTACTGGGACTTTTAAACACAAGATTTATTTAAAACAACGAGCCAGAGCTGCACGTTTCAAACAAAAGCTTAAAGCAGATTTTATTTTTGACTCTGCAGCATCTTCAGCGCACACAGATTTAAACGTCTCTGCTTCT
The DNA here is from genome assembly GCA_031762555.1 of Cynodonichthys magdalenae. NCBI lineage: Eukaryota > Metazoa > Chordata > Actinopteri > Cyprinodontiformes > Rivulidae > Cynodonichthys > Cynodonichthys magdalenae. The sequence goes on from JARVJO010000305.1 coordinate 5,726,620, forward strand.
GCCCTAAAGTCAAATATCTGAGACTCCAAAGGTTTGCAGCAGATAAAGGAGGACAGGGGATCCAGCTATTTGAAGCTGCAGCCAGTTTTTTTTTTTTTTTTACTTTTTTCCCAAACAGACTCAGCTGTTTTGAGGAAGCCATCAAAGCTGGACGTATAATCGGACGTGTTCAGGCCGTGCTGCGAACGCGTGGTCCAAGAACAAGTTCACCTCGTTTGGTGAAAAATTAAAAGTAGAAGTGAAAGGTAAAGCAGCTGTCTGATGAAATTTGGGTTCTCAGATCTGAGTTCTCATGAGAGTCGGATATCAAAGGTCGACTGAGGTTTATTGCAGACTAAAAGCGAGGCCCAGCTGTGAGCCTGATGTTCCCACAGATCCACGAATAGATCTGACCATAAAATCTGGCCGTTATCTCAACTCAGATGTTTACTCACATTACAGATTTTCTCAATGATAAATCCAGGATTGATCTGGAATTGGTTTCTAACTTACATTTTGGTTTCCAGTTAGCTCCAAAGTGTTTTGTCCGATGGCTTTGTGCAGACTGCTAAATGTAAAATAAATCACACTTTCACTTTGTGTTTAAACTAATCAAGTCTGAACATTAACATTGTTTTCAGCTTCAAATTCAAATAAATTTTGTACATTTTTAACACTGTAATTTTGGTTTGTGACAGGAATAAACGATTCTTTGATCAGTGAGCGGCTTTGCTTTTCTGTTTACCAACATCATCTGTCAGCGTTCGAAGATGTAATTTAGGTAACTTTATGTCTCTGGTTTATCCCCATAATCTGTTCACTCCTTGGTTTTTAGGAACATCTGCTCAGTGACTTGCAAACATCTCCAACAACTGTGAACTTTTAAATCATTACCCTCACTGTGATGCTCATATGAAGCAGCCCGACTGCAGTTAGTCGTTCTCTTATATTAGTAAAGGTCAACGACCATCACTGCACACTGAAGATAAAACTGCTTCCTGCTCCTCCTGAACGTATCAGTCAGGTTGGAGCCCTCAGGCAGTCCTACCGTTCTTCTATTGTCATCTTTTTCTGACGTCAGGTCTGTTATTTGAAGAGGTTCTGGCCAGGTTTCCCACGGGGGGGTCAAGACCCTTCTCTCTTCTCCCCAAACCAGGGGTCACGCATCAGCGAGGGGAATGAAAAGCAGCTACTCCTCTGATTTACGACCCCGTGTACACACCGGATACCTTCAGCTTAGGGAGGGGTCGTGTTTCAGGAGAGCGAGCATCCCTGTTGTTTAAATTTCAACATTTTAGAAGGAGAAAATTTGCAACAAATAACCTTTTTTGATTTTTCTGCATAGTGAATCACAACAATACGAAGGTGCTGTTAACGTGTGGGCTGCAGTTCCAGATGTCAACCAGCTGTTGTGTTTGGACCAGAATTACATAATGAGAACAACTGCTGCTGTGTTGGATCAGTCCAGATAACCTCTGACCTCCATTATGAGGATTTTATCTGAGTCTGACAGAAAACACATCAGTCAGCTGGGACATCAGCTGTTTTTGTTCTTACCTCCTTGCTTTACTTTAGTTTTTTTTTTTTTGTCATTCATTGTTTGGTTATGCTACAAACACATGGTTAAGGGAAGGAAACTATATCGTATTGTCAGTGTGCTGAATAACAGTACTTCTGTTTTAAAGAAGTAGAACTGATAGAAGAGACATTTTTAAATTCATGCTGGGAAGCTGTAAGAGTACTATTGTTACAGTTTTGTAAGAGGTTTCTGCTGAAAACAAGTGTTCAGGTCCCCAGCAGGGCAGAGTTATCCGTGCCTGATGTTCCTCTTCAAGATGATTCATGTGTTTTCAATGGGAGCCGCTCTGGAGGCAGCTCAGTCAAGCACTCAGCCTCCATGTGTAGGATGCTGTTTCTCAACTTTAGTAGAACAAACTCAATGTTTAGTTTTACCTAAAAGCAAGTTAAAACAGAAACTTATTCAAGTGTTCTCTGTTCTTTTGAGCTCAGCTTGTGATCAGAAGTTCACAGCATCTGTGTGTAAAGCTAACATGTGAGCCCCTCTGTGTTATTTAGTTTCATGTTACATTTATGGTTTTACTGTGCCGAGTGATAATTGTTTTCCAAATCACTTCTCAGAACCTCTCAGCTGCAACGTGTACATTTTATGAATAAAAGAGGAATGATTTTATTTAGTCACATAAAAAACACTTCACACAAAAACAATTTAAACCCTGTATGACCAAATGAGAAGAGGCAGGAGCCAATGGCTTATCCAAATGGATTCCCCACACAAAATACACAAAAACCACACATAAACAAAAAAACAGTCAACAATATCATTACTATTATCATTACATGCAACACATTTTCATATATTACAACCACCATCATCATCATCGTCATCGTCATCGTCATCATCATCATCATCATCATCATCATCACAACTAATAATACAATAAACTCATCTTTAATTTACTTTTTAACTTTGCTCTAAAGCTTAAGAGTCACTAAACTTAATTTTCTCACTTAAATCATTGCATATTTTAACATCCAAAACTGAAAAATGTGTGTATTTGACATTTGTTCTTACTTTCCTTACTTCAAAAATAAAGAAGCCCCTCAGATTAGAATTATTTCCCCTTAACTTAAAAAACCTCTGAATATTAGCATTAAGATGATTGTTTTTAATTTGATATAGTATTTTACAGCATTTTTAAATACCCTGTCACTAAATTTTACAGAAGCACTATTTGTCAGATAAACCTGGGGTTGCATTTTCTCTTGCGTCCACATCTTGGGATTTTGGCCAATACCTTTACATTTTTTATAATATTGGCAGCAGTAGTCATAGGAACATGAAGCCTTTACCTTTAAACATGGATATCTATAATTTAGCATCAGACAGCTCTTACCGTAATTGTCTCTGCTCTCTATATTCAGCGTGGTGAACAGAACCAATCCAAACTATCCAGTTGCATTTTTATTCCCTTTAAAAAGACTGAATGTCTGAAGAAATGTTTGAAGGCTCCGGTGATTCTAATTAAGGCCAAACAGTTTGAAACCAACACTAATTTAGCATATTGTTGTAAAAAAAAAAAAAAAAAAAAAAAAATATATATATATATATATATATATATTTTTTTTACTTCTACATTTTTATTTACTCTCGTAAATACTAAAGCCATGCAGATATATATTACACAAATGCTTTTGTCTCAAGAAATGAAGAATTGAGCTGTATAAGTACCAACAAGTTTATCTGCACTGGTAGGCAGCTTTTTGACATTTTGTCTAATTCTTTGATAAAATTGTGCCTCAGTGGCAGCTGCTGACAAAAAAAATTCTTCTCCTCACAGACTCCTGCATAGTTTTTGCACTTGTGTTCTGAGTCACGAACCAGGCTTCTCTCAGACATGTGTAGTCTGCCCAAGCTGCTGGCACCAAAGAACTAGGCCAGATTTGATCCACTTCACAAACCATGCTAACGCTGACACACATTATTGCTGCTCAGGGCACAAGGAGAGGAAAAAAAAATCTAGAAAAGAATTCCAACGAGAAGCCACTCAGATGAAAAGAAGAAAAAAAAAAGGTTATTTCACTTGAGCTCTTGTGTTTGCTGCAGAGGCTGAAAAACTAATTCAAGCAAACACAATAAAACACAAAATTTAAAACAACAAAGTTTAATTAAATAATCCTGAGAAATACATTTGTTTCAGTTGCAATGTGCGTAAATTTAAACAGTTTTCGTTCTTTGAATCGTCCCAAACACGTCTCCAAAGATATAAGGAAAGAAAAAACGTCACTATGTCGAGACATAATCAGGTCAGAACTTTGCTGAGTAGGATTTCCTGGTGGGCTAAAGTGTGAGGAGGGAGTTCTCTGAGCCTACGAGTGGAAAAAAAACACATCTGCAGCATCAAAGCCTGGCGAGGGAGACTCCTGCTAGTTTATCATCCTCTTTTCAAACAACCAGACATCTTTTTGCAAGCACACTGAGCTCGTAAACAGGTACGCCGGCTCAACCTCCCACTCCCCGCCTTCAAAACCTTTTTGCTGACGCAGCACCGAGCCAAACCCTGTCAGCCCTGCTGCAACAGTCAGATGTGAACGGTTCTCTGCCAGCTGTTATGTGTTTACGTCCAGGCACGACTGAGGAAGAAGCTCAAAACACGACCATATGTTTGAACCTTGTCCTGTGAACCCAAAACAGGATGTCGCAGCGGGCCCTCCGGTCCCTGAGACATAGGAGCACAGGAGGGCTTTTGTTGTGGCCCTCTTTGGGAAGGACAGAAGGAGAGAGAAGAGAAGAGTCATTTGGGGGGGAAGAAAGAAACAAGACGGGCCTGTTTTACTGAGCGGTTATTAATCGTGGTTTGTGTTGCCATATGCAGCTTTCAAGCTTGCAAAGTTTAGTCTACGTAAGACAATACAGTGTTTTATTTTGAGCAACCTAAAACTAATCCTTCCTGCAGGGGAAAAAACGTTGTTTTGTTCCTTCAAGTCTTTCCTTTTGATTTTGTCTTCTTTAAGGGATAGTCTGTATGCAGCGACATTCCTTCAACTCAGTCCATCAAAGGCTGCATCATCTGTAGCTCCATAAGATTTAAAAATTAGTTTAATGAAATAAGACTTTTGGCTCATGAGTCTAAAGTATTTTTATTGGGTCTGTATGATTGTTTACAGCCCAGCTCACCTTGAAATGATGTTATTAAAGTACCAGACACCACGATCATCAGGTCACCCACTCTACTGTCTCTGGTTTCCCCTCAGCTCTGTACTCACTCACAAGCTCTGACACATTTTATAAAGCAGATGTCAAAATGAAAAAACATAACTGGTAACTAAACATTATTTAACCTTACTTAATCATCAATAAATTGTTAGTTAACCTTATTATTTAAGGATGACTCATAATTAATTAGCAATAAACTAAAAGAGTTAGTAATGTTTTACCCATAAAGGTTAATTACTAATAATATTCACTTTAGAACAGTTCACAAAAATACTTAACTACTAACAACTTCCTTAATTATTGATGCACTGCTAGATAGTCAATTCAACCATTCTCTAACCATTATTGCATGTCTAACACATGGTGTGAAAGTACATTTACATGAGCATTTATATACATAATTTATGAGTAATTAAGCATGAATAAACAATGAGTATGTTGGGTTTGGGAGTAATTAGCCTTTATTGGTAAAGTATTATTAAGTGTACTGATTTATGGTGGTTGTGGAGGAGTGGTTAGGGGAGTCGTTCTGTAACTAGAGGGTTGCTGGTTCAACCACCTGTTCCAGCCATCTCAGTCGTTGTGTCCTTGGGCAAGACACTTCACCCACCTTGCCTACTGATTGTGGTCAGAGGGTTAGGGTTAGGGTGGCAGCCCCGCCTCTATCAGTGTACCCCAGGGCAGCTGTGGCTACAATGTAACTTACTACCATCAATAGCTTTGTTTCTATCAATGTTTGTTTTTATGTACATTTTGAAGTGTCGCATTAGGTGGATGGAAATGGCAAAATTCGCAAAAACGTCTTCAATTTCTCAATAACGTTTTTACACTTGCTTGAGGTAGTTTTTGGATTTTCTAAAGGGGCGATAAAAACACATTTGCCAAATAATTTCTGACATAGTGAACATTTACCTCGATCAACTGTCCAACCTTCCTCACGCTGTCTGCGTCTTCCAGATATTCCCGTAACGTGAAGAGAATTGCATTTCAGACAGCCTGTGACTTCGCCAAAACTAGTCGATATGACAGAATAATTCCAACTGTCCCAATAGTAGTAACATGTTCCTGATCAGTTCTCTCCATTGTCCCAAGACGTGTAGTCCCTGTGAGTTTGTGACTTCCTGTTTACTACAGCCATGCGTAACATCGACATCTGAGGTAATTACAATTTGCGTAGCCTGGTTGGTTCGCTCCAAGCCAGTAGATGGAAACTCTGATGTGCATTTCATTTTTTGCGACATTTTTAAAGTTTGCTTAAATTGCGTATTAAACTTGGATGGAAACACAGCTATTGTGTGATTGGGTGAATGACTGTAGTGTAAATGGCTTTGCAGTCCGATGGGCTTGATAAAGTGCTATATAAGTTCAGTCTGTTTACCATTTGCCATGGTTTATTAAGTATTTTTCAAGGTTAACAAATCATTCATTACTGATTAAGGCTAAATAAGGAGTTATATATATAAAGTGCTACCAAATAACTTTAACCCAACCCCCACAAAAAACCCAACTTTCTCAACGAAGAGCAACCTGATCATAGTTTTGCTGCTGCTTTTCAGTATAACATAAAGTCAAATGAGATTTTTTTTGGCTAATATTTCCATCTGTTTTGACCTGTAATGTCTGCAGATGCTGACTTAGAGAGGAGACAGGATTGTCAGGAGGAGGCTGCAGACATGGAGGAGAGTCGACACCCAGACAAAATCCTGCCAAACACAAGCCTCCCTGTCTACAAACCTGCTCCACTAAAGCGTGCTATGCCGGGAATGCTAAAAAGAGTAGCGCCTAGCCATTTGAGTTAATGTGAAAACCAAGATTTAATAGGATGATATGAATTATAGGAGTAAAAGAATGTGACATTATGATGTTTTTTTGTGCGTTTCAATATTGTGAACAGTCCAAATAAACCAAAAACATTAAAACAACAAAAAAAAGCACATTTACACTGACCTTTTAGTTGTTTTTATTTGTTCTTTGGAATAAAATCTTAAATCTCTCATATGTAACAAATAAAAAAAAAAAAGAGTTCAAACTTACACAGTGACATTGCAAACATGCAACCAAGAGGTTTTCCACAGGAAAAGAAAACAGAAACTATAATCCAGAGTGAATTTGGTTCAGAAGTGTGTTGTGCTCATGATAAATACAGAACATCAAGGCCGTAAGCGTTGTGTTCATTTATGACGTGTACAAATATACGGTGCCCATGAACTTCGAAAGCGCTCAGCCCTCAAGGCCTCAGTCTAACCTCCACATACCTCAGCTATTCGCAGATTTCAGAGGCATCCTCGGGGGGCAAGCGATGGAAATGACCTTTCATGGAGATAAAATGTGAAAAATGGATGAAGTGAGGTAGGATTTGTAGTTATCAGTGAGAGGAGGGCAGTCTGCCTCCCCTGCATGGTTTGAGGAGCCAGCTGGAGAGGTTAAACATCTGTAAACCTGCAGATGGTGACGGTGACTCCCTAAAACGTTTATCAGATTGGGCTTTTTGGTATTTTTGTGGGGTTTTTTTCTGTCTTGAGTGAGATTTCTGCTCAGTTTTTGTCCTGCACACACAGGATTAACAAATGAGTTTTGTGAATCAAACTCTTACACAACAGGCAAACATGTAATGACTGTTAGCACTGACTTTCACCAGCAGATAAAATAAATAAATACTGGCCACATTTTGCTCTTTGCTGTCCAGGATGCAGATGTTTCACTGAATCCAACTTCGAGTTAAACGCCAAATGAGATGAATCTCTGAAAATTAGTCTTTCATTTCCTGTTTCTGTCCAGTTCAGTGCATTAAAAAGCCCTCAGGAGCGTCCCACATTTGTTCCAACGCCTGCGTTTAAAAAAAAAAGCAACTCAAACTAAACTGGACAGATTCAAATGAGGTACTCGTGGTTCACTTCACACCCACACAGTCCATGTTCACAAAGATCATAGCTTAGTGGTTCTCCATTTATAATTGGTCGTGAAAAGGGGAGCTTTAGTGTTAAGAATCCCAACATGTTTGCATAACAAAATACCTGTGTGGGTCTCGTGTGGCGTTAGAGGGGCCTACGATAAACTCAGAATCCAGTTCTGTCACAAACTGCACAGAGGCTAAACATTAACAGACAGTATGTTGGTTTCACACACTCACAAACACACAAAAACTGGGAGACACTGCTCCGTCTTACAGTGAGAACAGCCACAACACTTCCATATCTATAAATACAACATATCAATCTGACAAGATTAGCAGTGGATGGTTTTTAATCTGATGAAAAAATCTCTTTGGAGTGATGGGCTAAAGGTGATTGTGTGCCATGGAATGCTAATGATATTAATTTAAAATATTCAGGGGGAAAAATGAAGCCAGGAACTTATCAAAAATAATTTGCACTGGCGCAAAAAAAAAAAAAAAAAAAAACTATGTAAAAGATGTGAAATATTAGCTAATATCAGCAAATCAGATTTTAAAGTGCATATTGTTTCTGCAGTACATTACTGTATTTTAAACTACAGTATTTCTCAGTGGAATAAAAGGGTTGTTATTTTATTTTTGTCCGTGCACTTTCTGGTCATTTGAGTTTTGCTTTAAAATCGGATACTAAAAACAAGAAAACAGACGATTATTCTATTTTCATTTTGTACTCCAAAAACAGGAAAATGGTCTGTCTTCTTATTTTTGTCAAACTGGAAGTTTAACACTGTCGTTATCAGACCCTTTAAGACGGAGCTAGCTAAATAACTTTTTAATAACAAGTGGCTGCCTGTAAATAAATAAATTAATGCTAGCTAACTACTTTTGCATTTCTTTAACTTAACAGCAGGCTGTATTATTTATTAAGATAGCTAGTCTAGCTAATTTCTTTAAAAAAACAATTTATTTAGCTCTATCTATCTTGAATGGTCTGATAATGAGATGAATACACGGGTTTAACTTTATAACTAGCTAAACACGCAGCCGCAATAAACACTGCAACAGGATCCACAGGACAGCGTTGAGTTGCCATGACAACAGTGTTAAATTTCCTGTATGACAAAAATAAAGAGACGGAGCATTTTCCCGCTTTTGGAGTGTAAAATGTAAATCGAACAACCGTCCATTTTTCTTTTCTCAATATCTGTTTTTAAACCGAAAATCAAATGACCAAAATTTACACAGACCCATTCTTTCTGCAAACGTGTTTGTTTTCTGGTGCATTATGTTAATTATTTTATCTCTATACAATTAACATGCTTATCAGTTTATGACTTTTTGTTTTATCTTCAGTCTGTTCAATACTGATGGTATCAGTGAGATGTTTTATGTTGATAACCACCACATTTTGTTCATTTACATGCAAAAGATGTAAATTTAGCAGTGATGTTCATTATTATTAATTACAGTAAAATACTGAAAACCTAATGCAAAATTAAAGCTTTTTTCTTACTGCTAAGAAAATCTAGCAAAATTCTGTTATATTTTGGTCACTTGACTTGTGAAACTTTTGCAGCACATTTAAATTGTAGCATTTAGAAATATTTGTTGTTTTCACAGAACAGCCTTAAATCTCCTGATAAACATGCACTTATCCGTGGGTTTACAGTAGACCTCAGCAGTCTCAGCACAGCACTCCATGGCACATAAATCTGCACCCCAGAACTAAACGGTTGACTCTTTTGGTCCTTCCTGAGCAGCATTTTTGCACCCATAAAGCCACTTGATGACACGAGCGTTTCTCTCGATGATTGACACACCGGTGGGGAGCTGCTCGGCCAGCTCGTCCTGGAACAGTCCATCTCCTGAGTGACGGGAGAACTCACTGGGCTCTGACCCACCACAACAGTCTCCACCCACGCTGCGGAGTGCCAGTGAGAGCGTGTCTATGGAACTGGCACCAGAGAGGAAATTCTCCCGACCCAGACGGTCTATCATGTCTATGTCCAGCCCGCAGAAGTCGAAGAAATGCTCCTGCTCTGATAAAGCCACAGAGGAGCGCAGCTGTAAGTCTGACTTGGAGCGCTGCAGCTCCCCAAACTGCCTCCTCCTGGGTGGTGGGGACGCTCGCTTCCACGGGTCATCGTTGTTGACATTGGCGATACCAGTGTTTACTCTGTCTCTGGAGCCATTTGTAAAGGCGTTGTCAGTGCAGCCTAACCCCATGCTTTGGATAGACTCTGGGCTTCGTTCTTGGTCAGTTTTACTAGACCTCCTGCTCATTGGTCCCCCATCCGTTGCATCCTTGTCGTTGGTCCAAGACATTCGCGAGCCTCCATCTCGTAACTGTCCTTTCTCTTCCCCGATCACCATCTTCTGGATTCGGCTCTCACCACCGCTCCCCTTCTCCCTCATGGATCCCTGGAAGAGCCGGCGAACAAAACTGTAGCCCTTCACATCCATATTGTTGTTTTCTCCCAAGGTCGCACCGTTGGGGGTTTTGCACTCTTTCTTTTGTCTGTAGATTACGAGGGAGTCTGGCCTCAGCATACGTTTTCCCGTACTCCTTCTGAGAACAGGGGCGCTGTGGGGTGCTACCAGACCATTAACCCGAGGAGTCCGAGGGATGGGAGTCATCGCATTGTTCACATTGCTCCTGTTATGAGCCTCAACGTCAACCGACGTCTGCCTGTTTTCCTTTCTTGCGTCGTCGTTTTCATTTTCATCCTTTGAGGTAAAGGAGCCAGAGAGCGTGGAGAAGGGGGTGTTGGATGAGTGGCGCAGGGGAAGATGAGGAGTGAGGCTCCCCGGGACGGAAATCGCTCGTCGTTGCTGCGGTGGCGGTGTGGTGCAGGGCACCAGCGCGGGCTCTTGCTTGGTGTTGATCACCTGCTGACTCTTCACATATTTGGCTTTATCCGCCTCTAGCCTCTCCACAGCACTGACAGAGCGGCCGTGACCTCCTCCATCTATTTGCCTGCGCAGGTAGTCTGGACCCTTGTTGAGGAGCCTTAAAGGTGAGGGGGACCCAATCGGTGACAGGGGTTTCATGTTACTTCACTGAGCTGGGAAAGACATCAAAACTCCTAGCCCTAAACTAAGTTACAGCTTCCTGTCTCCCACAGAGAGCTGTGGGCTTTGGAGTTGTTTCTAAGAGTAGAAATCAGCTTTCATTCCTGTTCTCACAGCTCTTAAATCTTTTTGAGGGGTAATGGAGAAGTGGCAATTGACGGGACCACAAAGTTGAAGTTTGTTGTGATGTTTACTATAGATAGCTTACAGCCTCTTTGTTGGGCTTAGACAAATTGATATCTTATCCAGTATTTAAACAGGCATTTGAACAGGCAGTGAACAGGGAAGTCCTGTTTTGTCGACCAACAGCTCTCCCAAATAAGATGCTCTCTGCCCACAGAGCAGCAAAAATAGCAGGCAGAATGCACTTTGAAAGGGTTACTGCTTCCTCCCCCACGTTTTCTTTGCTCCTCTCCGTCTCCCAACAGCACCCTTCGTGATCTTTTTCGAGGTGGCTGCTAGGAGAAATTAGATATAACGGCCTCAAATATTTGTTTAGCGCAGGCCGTCCAGGGGACACCGGGTCAAGACTTTTAATGTTTGACGTTCGTCCCGGTTGAGTTGACCTGAGGGTGGCCGGCACCAAAGCACTTGGTCCATTGATGGACAGATGGCAAAGAAGCAGATCACGTCCTCATCCTCACCTCGGCTGTGCAGACTCCTGGGAGAGACAGAGAGAAGTAAAAAAGTGGTTTTAGTTGGATGTGCTGCTCTCCAGGGCTGGCAGAAAGAACACAGATGGCAGGAAAGAGAGCAATCCTGAAAGCTCAGCTCAGGTTAGGTTTATTTAAAGCCAGAAGGAGCTGCAGGAGAGGAGCAAGCGGAAATATAAGGTTGATATGTTTCAGTTTTTAATTACCATTGGGCTTATAAATAAATGAGGGGAAATAAAAAGCCTCAATAAAAATTGAAAAACTCTTGACCAGACAGAATGATGACATGTCTGCTTATTTCTTTTTTTTTTCTCTACACAGGAAGACAACCAGACTCTTACATTCTGTGAGGCTATTTGTTTCAGCTTTTCTCTGGCAGCAAAAACATCCTGTTTCACTGATCAAATGAAAATGTGGCAAGCAGATTATTGCATAGTTTTATACAAACTTTTTGACTTATTTTTGTTTTTAGCTTTAGGGGTGAAACAAACTATTTCAGCACCAACTGAAGAGGATAAAAAAGTATCTAAAAAAAGCAGAAATATGTTTGGAAAATTAAAGCTTTCTAACAGAACAGGGTAGCTGATTACTTGTACTTCTTATCTGAAAAAGACAGTGAGGCTGTTGTAATTTAAACCCACTGAAATGCCTATTAAATCAACTTATACACGTCAAACGTAAGTTTCACAGTTGGAGCTCTTTGGATTAACAAGCTATTAAAAAAGTTACAGCAGCTGTAACACAGACTGCCACGTTTCTCAGAGAGACGTTTCATCTTTTATGTTTTTGTGCTTATGAGGATTGAAAGGAGTAAAAAAGGGATGCACACGCTGATAACAGACTCAAGTATTTTTAGCCAGACAACTTTGCAACATAGTTATCAAGTGTCTATATATTGTATGTGTGCATGCACAAGCCCATGTGTGTAAGCAGCATGGAGTAAGAATTGGCAATGTAAATGACAGAGTAGTTAGATTTAGGAAGCAGGTTATTACACTTCTCGTTGTTATTCTGTGTTAAAAATAGTTTTGATTGTACGCAAACTATGAATAAAGGGAAAAAAACTAAAATATTGAAAAAACTTTTGGTACATTTTTGGTCAACACCTGGTGAAAAACGCTCATTGTGTTGTGCAGAAGGGGACTACTATATATTGCTGAGCTCATTGTTCCTTAAATTAGCAAACAAGTATTATCAAAGGCTATTTTAGCATTTCCTTCACAAGAAGAGAAACAACGAATGACCCGAAAATAGGATCCATTTTTATCATTAAGAATAATGTCACCACTGAAAACACGCTCACCCCGTGTGCACAGCTTTCAACTCATGATTTGTAAAACGGTAGTTAGTACAGTATCTCTCTGAGCTGCAAATATTGATAAAAAACTGTGTTTATGAGTGAGTTTTAAAATGATCCTGAAATCTTTTGGTAATTGGAGCAATTATAAGTTTTAAAGGTGGTAATATCCAAACAGAAAGTCAACCTGATGGCCAGTTTCTAATGCATTTAACTCAATTTTGGTTTTAAGGTTTCTGTGATAAATCATTGCTAAGGTAGCAGTTCGAGGCCTTTTCTTTTTTTCTCATATTTTGAAAGAAATAATGGGACACTTGTGCTTTCTGAGCTATAGACTTTTTAATACTGAAAAACAAAAACACAACAAACCATTTAAAATCATTACTGGATTGCAGTCTTGAGTTAGTCTGAAGTTTCTTTAGTTCTTGAAACACTGCTATCACAGGCTCCTTTTTGTGCCACAATTTGCTAAAGCAAACAGCTAATCAGTGTCATCCTGCCTTTTGTTTGTTCCTGTACATTGCAGCTTCTACTAAACCTTAAATTCCTCCTGAAACTTCAGAAGAAGAGCTCATGTTTCACCACCAACACATTCGTTCAGTCTCCGTACCCCTTACAGAGCCCGTCACATGGCACGCCACTATAAATTACCTGAGGAATGGGGGCCCTGGCATGCTGGTTAGTTTTTCCAGATGTTGGAGCTCAGAAAAGTCAAACTTTGTTTAGGTGGAGTTCCGGGGAGAAGAAAATGCTTTACAACAGGTGTGGAAGCAGAAAAAAAGGAAAAGAATAGAAATAATACGGATGACAAATGTAGAGGAAGTGGGACTTGTGGTAGCCTTGGGTGGTAATGAGTTATTGTTCATCCGGAAATTTTGCCAATGAACTACTGAAAGAAAATACTACAAAAGAAACCTGAATAATGGAACTAATCCTCACAAAGTTGGTGATCATAACTGTGAATCCCACAAAATTAGGGAAATATCAGTGCTTGCCCTACTTTCAGTACATTTCCTCAGCTCAACTTTTTATGCCTGTGTGCAATCATTGAATCAGACAATAATGGCTTCAAATAAATCTGCTGCTTCTAGAGGTTTTTTTCAGAGTAATAAAGTATTTGAGTCATAAAAATGGTGGCAAACATAAACATGAATTAATTCAATATTCTAAAATTTAAGGACCTAAACTGGTTAACTGGCGCACATTGACTGTAATGAGTCAAATTAGTAGCCAGCACAGTGTTCTGTGATCTTAATGCTTGCGAAAGAGGTTTTTAAGTTTCTCCTGTGTTTCATGACCTCTTTCCTCTCCCACTGTAGGTTGTTATTAACCCCTGAACTCTTCCCTTGTCTTCTCATTTCTACAGCAAACACCACCCCACCTTTTCCTTCTAAATGCTGCTGTGCTTTTTTTTCCCACTGCACTTCTAACCCTTTCATTTTCTCTCACTTCTCATAAACACATGCCTGACCCTTCTCTGTGTCTGCTTCCCTCTTCAGCCCTTTTACCGTTACTCCCAGTATCTGAGTGAAATCTTCAAAAGCTTTTGTCCAGCTTGTGCCAACATGTATTGTGTTAAATATGTTTTATGCGTGAGAACTGCTTCTGTTTATGCTCCGGCGATGTTGCTGTATTTTTAGCAACACAACCCAATCACTGGAAGGGTGTCATGAGTCACACAATGGTGAATAAAACAAAGCAGAAGGAAATCCAGGAGGAGTTGATGCCTTTGGGACACGTTTTCGTCAAGCCAGTGACATTTGTTAAGACTCGAGGCTCATCATGTTAAAGGCTCAAATGGTTATAAAAGAAGGGGGAAACATGCTATTTCTAAAAGACATGACTTTCAAGCCTCATTCACAAAACACCACTAAGCCACCTGAGATGTTTTCTTCTTGCCTCGATGTGATTTATAAAAGAATCAAGGCAGCATGGAAGATGAAGTCAACCAGCATCTGAGTCACCATGGGTGGTAGTCACAGAACTGAACATTTGGTATGTGTGAGAGAAAGCCGACTCAGCTTGAGGATGTGTAGAGCTGACATAGGGATCTCTGTGACCTGGGATTTAGAACGATAGAGTCAGACATGTTTATAATTTATAAACAAATTACAACCTGTTGGATCCCCAAACACAACAGTGAGACCCCTCTGTTAAAAGAGACATATCATGCTTTTAAATACTTCTTTTTCATGTTTAAATCATTCATTTGGGGAACTGCAACACTTTGGTCTGAATTCCTCCTTACTGCAACTTCACAAGCCCCTCATTCAAAGCTGCCCGTTTTGATGCTGTTCCTTTAAATCCAAATGAAGAGCTTCCATTCTAGTTTGACGGACAGCTTTATAGCAGTGCAGAAACCTTTTAATTACAAATTAATTAAAATATGTCAACAAGGGAAGACTCGTCGGAGCCAGAGTCTGACTCAGAGCCTAAAGGAGAATGAAGACCACCAAATTGTAGTTGGTCCAGACCTTATTTGGCAGTTTCGTCGCAAATAATTTGACATAATATTCCAGAAATAATTTAATAAAACTCTTGTCCTCTCTGTGATGGTCAGGCCTGCAGGGCATGCTTAGCCGCCTCTGTGCAGTCAAAAATGAACCAGATGTCCGTTATCTTCCTTCATCAAGATGTTCAGACAACCCCAACAGAAACTTGTCATTGGAGCTTTTTTAATCAACTGATTTGTTTGTGCCACATAGATGCAGGCTGAGTTTAGAGCTTGTTATTTAGGTAAAAAGTTACAATTCTTATTTTTATTTTGAAAGTTTTAAATATTGCAATAAAAACAAAGTGAACACAAGACACCCTAGACAAGTTTTCTGTGAAGAGTAGCTTGATTGAAGCTTGTTGGGTGTTCCCAAGAAAGAACCCGCTGGCCTTGAATAAAAACCGTTTAGGTTCCTCTGTGAATTATGTATTCTGTGAAGTAAACACAAGATAAGAGGTTATAAAACCACAAAGCCCCACCTTGAAAGCTCATGGGATCGTATTCAGCATGCAGTAAAATTAAAGTTTGGGCCGATAAGGGGTTCAGATGACAACAAGAAGCCAAAATCAAACATATCCTGTTGTTTTTTTATAGGCCATCCCCACATATTCCCTTTACACTGTGTGAACGTAGGCGTTTGTCACTAACAAGACATGATTCATGACTTTGTGGTGCTCTTTGGTCATTAAGCAAATTTACAGACCCAAACCTCAAGAAGTCTGCAGAATAGGTTACGTCCTCTTCCACCCTCCCTACAAGGAGTCATTCTGGTCTTGCCTTGCATTATTAATGGCCAACAACAATGGTCGTCCTCCAGGTTTACAGATAAGTGTTGACCTGCCTGCTCCGCCTCATTAGTCAGAGAGAGAAAAGAGCAACAATAAAATCCAAGAAATGAGGCTACATAAGCTACTGTTGCCCCCCACCAACACAGACACAAAAGACAAGAGGCCAATTCTAAATCCTGTCACCACTGAGGCCTTCAGCTCCATTAGCAACTGGGAGTCCTCCTGGGATTTATTTACAGTCAAGTGGAGCAGCAGCAGCAGCAAAGCCACCTGGGATGACTTAAGAGACCCCCGACCTGAATAGACCTCCTCCCAAAATCGTAAAAAGGACAAGATGGGCTCTTAACTCAGTGTTGCAGCTCCTTTGTCATTCAGATCAAATTAACACAGGGGCAGCTGAGCACAGCAACAAGGATTTGTACTATTTCATGCTGGGAATATGTGCAACTGCAAAATCAAGAGTTTTAAAAAAAGACAGTAAAGTAAGCAAACATGTTCAACTTACAGTAATCTGGAGTTTTAAATCCACTAACCAATAAATATCAAATCATAATAGCACCAAATCTACTTATGAACCTTTGGTACAACAGCCATTATACAGCAAGTCAAGCCTTTATCCCTGCTAACATCCAGGTAGTCCATAGATTAGGTTAATGCCAACACGTTCACATTTATTTTTGCTTTCATCAAAAGATTGAGCAAGTTCCTTTTTCTCCAGGGCTCAGGAAGGGTGTTGCTGCTGCCGATTACAAAACAGAGATGACCTATAAACTTTTATGAGTCACTATTTGCTTTTTCACTTACAGCTTTAGAAGAAAAGGAGCAACTTGCAGGCTTGGCACGCATACAACGTGAAAATCTGGATTCAAGCTCCAACGACCTGTCACTCGTTTAATGATTTATCATCTTAGGCTGATTAGAAATAAAATACAAATGAACAAAATCTCTAATTATAACATCAACAACATTTAGTTCAGTAAGTTTGAGAACTATTATCGGTCATCCTGGACTTGTATACAGCTCTAATGATCCACACATAAAAAGAGAAATCTGCCTCCATGTGCACAAATTTTAAACTATTCTTTATGCTGACAAACATCTAGCCGATTCAGCAAATTATCTACAAAACAAATCCTGAATCATTTGCATGAGGGTCCTCCATATGTCTGCTTGTTTCCTTTCTCAGTTTATAAATTGATTTAAAAGTGTTTTGATGGTTAAATCCATGGAGAATGGCCAGTTAAAGATTAGCCCTTGCAGCATGGTAATAAAGACTATCATCCATTTGTCTTTATTTAAGAACTACTTTTACCAGCCTGCCTACTTTAGCACTGCATTCATCTGGAACACAGAAAACGAGCATCTTGACATTTGCTCATTACAGCGAGAAGATATGCTGATGTGACATCTGAAATATGAAAATCTGAATCTGCTGATTCAGCAGTCATTCTATTGCTTTCACTTGGCTTCACCTGCTTTTGATTTTTAACACTATTTTTTTTGCAATGGAACTACTTTTAGCTTTCCTTCTGTCACATTTAGCATTTAGCTACTATACCATTAGTTTGGCTAGCTTTTTGCTATATTTTTAGCTGTGCAAGCCATTTGCTGCTTTTAATTTCTTATATATCACACGTAGCATTTAACTACTGTTCTGTTAGTTTTAGCATTTAATAAGCCTTTTGCTACCCTGCTTTCACATTTAGCATTTAGCTACTGTTCTATTAGTTCTAGCATTTAACTAGCCGTTGGCAATTTTTTTAATTTAGCAAGCCATTTGCTACATTTAGCTTCTGATCTGTCACATGTAACATTTAGCTATAGACCTATTGTTTTATTAGTTTTAACATTTAGCTATCTTTTTGCTACTTTTATGCGCCCTTCTGTCACATGTAGCATTTAGCTGCTGTTATGTTAGTTTTAGCATTTAGCGACCATTTTGCTACTTTTAGCTACCTTTCTGTCACATTTAGCATTTAGCTACTGTTCTGTTACTTCTAGCATTTAGCTAGCTGTTGGCAATTTTTATCTACCCTTATGTCACATGTACCATTAGCTATACTTATGTTAGTTTTAGCATTTAGCAACCCTTTTGCTACATTTTAGGTATCATTGTGTCACATGTAGCATTTAGCAAACCTGAATCAGGGAAACAAGTTTGGTAAAATTGTAAATTGCACTTGAACATAAATGACGTCTTTGGTTATGGATTATGTATCTCTCTGAGATGAGATTTTCTGAGAGATGAAATAAATGTGGAGACTTTAGTTTGTACATGTTTTACATCAAGTTAGCAGTTCTGAACAGCTCTGAGCACCACTGCTGCACCCTCTAGCCTGGATTATGTGACCAGAAATACAAACTACAGCAACCTGCTATGTGTTGGTGCAGCACAGCCCTCCCCTACAAAACAACAAAAAAAGCCCATCCGGAGGCTGTTTGCACAGTCCAATACTGAGTTATAAATCTGTGCTCATCCCTCCATCTCCCAGAGTCTTAAATTATGAAGCTCTGTTCTCACGCTGCGAACCCTCATTAAGATCTCAGCTGGCGCGAACGCTCTGAGAGACAGCTCCGTATGGCACGCGGCCAGATGTTTTATTTCACTGCATTTTTTTCACTCTGCCAGACGTACATATGTCTGCCCTGACAGAGTCCTAAATGAGGCTGCAGTGGATGATGGCTGTTTACTGTACAATCAGGTCAGCTGTGTTAAAACAAACACCAGGTTTCTTCCTCTGTTACTTCACACAGGTGCAGCAGGCGGCCAAACGAACACTCGCCCCACATTGGCCAAAAGATTTCTGAACAAATGTTTGCAGGAAAAGGTTAGCACAAACTTGTGTTTGTGACAGGGGTTTTTAAAGAGGGTTGGAGCTTAAAGCTGCTCCAGCTCTGTCCCCAAACACTGGTTCATCTGTGAGTGTTGTGCCAAACCCCGACCAGCCCCTCCTTCTGTGTAACAACAGACTTTCCACAGCTTTAAATGTGTCAGTATTGATTTATTGTCTGCACAACAAAGCAACGCTAAAGGGTATGACTTTCGAGCAAACAAAATGCTCCACTTAACTTTTTAAACTATAAAACTTTCCCAAATGTACATGATTGGATCAGCAAATGAGAAGCAATCACTCAATCCTTTATTTCTTTTTCTGAAAGTGTTTGTTCCTTTTGTGTCAGAATCCTGAATAAGAACCTCTCAAACTATTTTGGCTTTCAATAACTGTGGTTTCTCCAAAACATTAAATAATCATGAATTAATCATCGGGATTCTGTGTTAAAGCTTGGTTATTAATTATTAAAAGTTTCATAGCCCAAGCGCCAACGTGGCTCTTCTGCAGAATCAGGGGTGTGTTTGATTAAATATAACTGACACATACAAAAACGTGAGCAAACAGCAGCATGACTGTTCAAATTTTACAGCTGTGTTCTGTTCTCCAGAGCTGCTGAGAAATCAGAATGAAAACAAATCTTAGGAAAGAAAGAAAACATCTGAGTGTATAAATCTGATGACGCGGCAAAAAAGTGGAACAAATTTCTATTCAGATTTAGGAAAAAATGATTGGTTTGATTGGAACTGAAGATTATAGAAGTAGTCTGCAGTGAACCAAAATGTCTATGGTAAGTTTTGGTGTGAACTTGCTGCTCATACTACAAATGGAAGAACGATAAAACTTCTATCCACCTTAGGCTTCATGAGGCCTTGCATGACGGCACAAGCTCACACAGTTTCTCTGAGCGTTGTGGATTTAAAAATAGGGGAACACCGCCTGACAGAGCTGAAACAGGACAATATGATTATGTGCTGCCTGCTGTGATCGAGGGATGGAAGGACGACCTGAAGAAGGATTACACATAATAGCATATTTAGCTAATTCATTGACAAAATAATAAGGCAGAAGTTGGACACAAGTTTATTTACCTTAAAGCCTTAAAACCTATTTACCTTAAAGCAGACATAGAGCCCAGCCAGAGCCACTCTGAAATATTTGTAAAATATAAGTAAAACCTGGTACACTATCACAGCAATAATCTAAAATTTAGCATAAGATAAAAAAAAAACATGGCTGTCGAGAAACTACAATATTTTTAGTTTTATGCTGGCCTGACGTTCACACTTTGCAATTTTAATTGCAGAAAAAATACTAAAAACAAACAAACAATGCAGTGCTCTGCACTTGAAACCCGACATTCTCACCACGCTTTTTAAAAATTGGAGAATTCAGGGTCTTTTCTCAAGTGGTTTGTTGTAACCGAGCCACAAAGCTGGATGCGAGTCGTCCTCCTTGGACCGTTTGTAAACAAAGTGAAATGAGCAAACATGCAGCGTTTTGATGGTCGCTTCAGGTCCCGATTTTTCAGCCACATTCTTCTTGATTCCTCATCTGTCGGTAGGCAAACTATACCGGTTAAGTTATTATACCGGTTATATATAAAATATATATATATATATATCGCGTTTCACAAGAACACTACTGTTGTTTTGGTTTGTGTTCAAAACACTGTTGCTGTAGTCGCTGATTCAGTTTGGTCTGGTTGTTTGCGCGGCTGCAAACTACGGTGGCCCATAAGGGTCAACGAAATGCAAAAGCCACAACACAACGGCAAAAGCTGTTGTGGTCTTTGGCTGTCGTGTTGTGGCTTTTGCCATTGTGTTGTTGCTTTTGCATTTTGTTGATCCTTATGGGCCACCGTAGCAAACAGCTCAACAGGTACCTGAACTCTACTACAAATGTAAAAGAAAAATAAATAGTGTTTGTTCTGGTAATCCAAACATAAATTACTTTCAAATAAACTGTGGTTTGTGCTCCGCTAACTTGGTTAGCCAAAACCTATATTGCTACTTCCTGGTGTTTCAGTCAGGAAGTCGTACACCCCCATGAATAAGGTGGATTATACCAAGAAAGTCCAAATTAGTACTATCAATGTTTAGTCTGATTCAACACTAACATTTTTTTCAATCAGTCAGCCTCTTTTTCTACCAGAAACCTCTATCTACAACAAATGAATCCCCTTGTTTTATTCCCTGCTGCCATTTACACTTAGCTGTTAACCTCTGCTGAACCAGCCGGCTGTCGTCTCTCATTACCGATGAACCGACCTGCTTTCCAAAGAGACCCCTACTCTCGTCCAGTGATTCTGTCAGGAACAAGTGGGAAAAGTCGGCGGCGCTCCAGCCAGGCCATAGTTGGAGAGCCTGTCCGAGCCTGTGTCGTCTTCCTCACGGATGAGCGGAGGCGGCGTGGCACGACTGATTGTGATTGGATGTGGCAGAGCAACAGAGGCGCACGCTCAGGCTGTGAACAATTACAGTGATGTGAGAGCAGCGGCGAGAAGGACCGCTCTCACAGCTGTCACCTACACACACACGGGAGACTGTCAGGAGATGGAGATCTGTCAGATCATGTTTCACGACGTTTGTTGCCTTCGCTGAATTATGGATTGAGTCATGAGCGTCTGAAGATGGATATGACGTAAGAGCTGAGGCTTGGTGAGCAACCTTTGCAAATGTTCCAAAAGAAAAGACTAAAATGCTACATAAAAATGACTCATCGTTTTCAAAAACTGAACAATTGCTAAATAAATTGTTAGTTTGGCAAATATGATTCCACACTCTGGTGTTTACAAAACAGAGGAAAAGCCAGACTGGAAAATAAATGGTAGGTTTTACTTCTGCCTTCAGTCAGCTGTCGCTTGTAAAAGTAGCTATTACTTTACCATACAGGGTCTGCTTGAAAACAATGTTTTGATGCTAAATGTAACAAAGAAGCTCAGGTTTTTTTCTTCCTCTTTTCATAAGACTTCCTAAAAAAATGATCAGCATTGAAGTTCCCACAAACTTATAGCACACGATGGTCCAACAAGGTAAAAAGGAGCCACTAAAGGTAAATTACAAGCCTGATGTTTTGTGTGCAAATGTTTGAAGTTTCACACTGATGTGAACGCCACAATCACACAACTGCTTCAACCCTGAGTCAGAAGGAAGATGATGTCATTAACAGGGTTCATTTTCCCCTCTAATTAGGAACTCAAGATAACTTGGTGGTCTTTACGTTCAGCCATGCAACAAAAGAAGGGGTGTAAGAAAAGACAAATGTTTGATTTTTCTCCTAAAAAACATAAGGGTGAGCGCTTCAGGAAACCAAAGCCATTTCTTCAGAGTTGTTGTGGTGGGACTGAGCTTTAAGGTGATAAGAAACACATTGTGGACTAAAACCATAAACCATCTCGTGGTTTCCGCTCGGCCTCTGCTGTTGACACTGATGTGCCTCTAGACAATCAGAGGTTGCTCTTGCGCAACCTCACTTGTGAAGTAAAAATAAACAGAGGAGGGATGACTAATAATTAAGTCAAAGAAGGAAGATTTTCTCTTTTTCTTTACCTGAACAAGACCGAGAAGATGAGCTTAGTGTGTGAAGGGTAGGTAAACTATGCAACCACACAAAACAGTTGTAAAGTCAACAAGCTTCTGCAGGCTTTCTGGAGTACTGGTGTAGTGAGCCAAACAGAAAGGCAGATAGCATTTTCTGTAGCATGATAATGATGTCAGGACTGCTGTCAACACCTCAAACAGACAAGACAAGCTCTAAACCCCCTTGGACTTTTGGCTGCACTGGGATCAGCATCAAACCCACGACTGGATGGAAAATGAGGACGCTCCCACCTGAATCCGGTTATAGGGAGGATTGTTTATGACTACTCCATGCTGTAATTTAGCAGGTGGCTTTACAGTCGAGGACACATTTGTCTCTTCTGTGCTTACGGTTTTCATGATATGTCCAATTTCAAACAGGTTAGATTTATGTGATTCAAACAAATGTTAGAATAAGAACCGTTGAGATTAAAAACGAGCCTGAAAAGCTGTAAGGCTGAGAAATTTGTCTTTGAAGCTTTGAAGACCTTAAAGTTGTCAGAAAGTGGGCTAACTCACACTGAAATGCTCCGAAGCGGCTGCTCAGTGCAGACAGATTGTTTTCTCAGTTTTTACTTGTACAGCTGAAATATTTCTTCCCAGGGAGCAAAAAGTATATAATCTGCGGGAATCAAACCTGCTGCTCACTGGCTGCTCATCTATAGGTGAAGGTATTTAGAAGATGTGTGGTCTGTTTAGTCTGGGTGCTAAGTTGTTTATGCTCCTGACCTCCTGCTGATCAAACCAACTCTTGATGCTTATGCAGAGAGGCAGGGCTGGAGGGAGGAGGTGGGTCAACGAGGAGCTGACCCTGAGGGCATGATTATCTCCTGCAAGAGGCAATATATGCTATTATTAGTGGATTGGTTGCATAACTCTCCCTTACTTTCTTTTTTTGTTTATTTTTAAGTGGCACTGTATGTTTGCAATGAATTTATATTTATTTACTTTCTACTTAGCAGTGAAACTCTTCTATTGAAAGCCTGAAAGTCTTTCAGAGGATAACTTTTCAAAGTTAAAGATGTTTTCAACCTGCTGCCTCGTGTCAGCTGTATATTTGCACATGGCTCACTCAACCATCCCATTCACTCCATACCGCACAGCTAAACTCGGCTTCAAGGCTGATTTAAACCAGGAGCTCCACGGATAGGTTTACACTGCAGATGATAAATGAATGCACTTGTCATCTTCTCTAAAAAAAAAAAAAAAGATCTGTTTGTGGGTTCATTCAGAACCTTCCTCTTTTTTATTCAGATCCATCTAAGCAGATATCCATCAGTTATATTGCCAAAAAGAAATTTACCTCCCAGGGCAAAAACACCATAAAGATCTGAAAAATGACTCCTACCAAAATATGGTAATATAATTTTAAATTTAATTCTCTTTCAGCCGTGACACACAGCAACAAACACAGAGCAAAAATATTCCCACAGACCCACAGCAGATGGATCGATTCGCAGCACCCGTATCATCCGAAACAAACTTTCCGATCCATGTCCCCCCCAACCCCAAGTCAAACTTTACCAGCTAGAAAGAAAATTATCCAAATAATCTCACCTTCTTTGTTCAGCTCATTCATTCAGATCGTTTCCACGGATCCAGTAAAAACGCACAGAGATCCTGTTTGTCGGACGGTCAGCGTGGCGCTGCGCTCTGCTGCTGCTGGAAACACGGACTGAGCTGCGCTGCTGCAGCTGGAGACACGCGCGCATACACACACGCACAGAGAGAGAGAGAGAGAGAGAGAGAGAGAGAGAGAGAGGATGGGCAGGTATACGAGACAGCCGTCACATAACATCAGTG
>JARVJO010000305.1:5754305-5766437 GCA_031762555.1 Cynodonichthys magdalenae
GGGAAACAACTAAAACATGCAGGATAGTGGTCCTTGAGGACCGGAATTGAGAACCACTGCACTAGACGATGAAGGCGCCAAAACCTTCTTCACTCTCAAACGTAAATTTGTCCTCAGAAAGATTGCAGCACAAACAGGTTTTAGGCTTTAATCACACTTCAAAAGAGGGAACCCTGCTTGGGCCAGTTTCCTGCCTCGGCCATGTTGAACCATTTGCGGGCAGCGTTGTGGCTGATGAGGGCTTTGTGAGCCAAATGTGTTTGTTTGCAAAATATTTCATGTACCACTGGATGGAATGTAGTGAAACTGTCAGAAAGAAATGACTGAAACAAGTGAGTTGGTCAGTGAGGAAACTTTTTTTATGTAATATTTACTCCAGATTTTGCACATTTTCTGACTAAAGGCCCAAACCTGAAGGTTGACCTCAGCGGGTCCGCACCACTGTGTCCATCTCTGTTTATTTTGTCCTCCAAGCTGACCTCGAGCCCTCTCCCCTCCTCTCTCCTGTCACTAACAACGCCTTTTGTTTGGAGTTTACATCTGGTGGGGGGACCTTGTGCCCTGGCATTGTTTTGCTTTAATGGCCACAATCTTTCTCAGAGTTGAGGAAGAAAAGGAAGACGTTCACAAAATCTTGAACGCGTCAGGACTGTTGACCTTACGCCAGACTTGTTTGGACGTACATGAAGCCTTGTTGTCTTTAACCTCTAACACGCCGCTGGTCTGACTGATGTCCTGACAAGCTGCGACTCTCCGTGTAAAAGATCTCAACCATCTGCTGATGTGTCTCTGGACCGCTCATGGCTCTGTTTTGCTGTTTGCAAAGTAGGACAGTCAATATTTTTATGACTAGAGTTGCAGGAATGCAGCGAGTGCAGTATTTCTTCATAATAAAGCTCAATATTTGTGCAGCAGCAGTGAATAATACCTGTTTCATCTCATAGGGGGACAATCTCAAGGTTGACTCAGGATTCATGTCCTTTGGTAAAATATTTTCCTCTTGCAGAAATACCAGAAGCTGGCATGCAGAGGAAGCTGGTTTTATGAAGAGTTCTGAAAAGAAAACTTCTGAAAAACATCTGAAAGGTTTTTACATAAACAACCCAAACCAACCCAGTCAGCTTTTCAGTGGAAATAAATACAGGAAATTAGGAGATTAGTTATGAGTCTTTACTCTGCACAAACCCAAAGTGTGTTGAATCTGTGAAGCAGCTCTGATACCTGCAATAAGACTGAATACTGTTTGTTAGAACAAACCAAAAACTATTAAAACCTGACGAAAATGATTGAACGTTTTGAGTTAATATTACAAAAGTTTCACTTGATAATTAAAGATAGATTAAAGTTATATTTTTGTTTGAGATCCTGCAGTTCAGGTGTGAAACCCTGGGTTGTTTTGTAAAATTTGCTCCACAGAATATGATCATTTGAAAAACAATTGTAATGAGCTCCTTTAAATTTCAATTGTTTCCCAAATTGAGTCACTTTAAATGATCATTCATTAACAAATGTTGCTCCTGGTGGTACATTTTAATCAGAGGTGTACATTTACTTTGTTACTTTTTTTTTCAGGATCTGTAATTTTATTTTACAATCAAAACATAAAATAATACATTTACTTCTTTACTTTAAAACGTAACATTTTATTACACGCTACAAATTTAAATCATGAAAGATGTTTATGCACTCTACAAAACGGAAGTGTTGTATTTACTTAATGAAGTTATGTCAAAAGCAAACTGCTTTACATTTACTCAACTTTTACTTAAGTATTTTTCTTATCAGTGAAATTGATTTGTATTAAAGTTATTTTTTAGACAATTTTTACTTTTACATTTTTTTCATGTACTTTTTACATCCCTGATTGTAATTAATTAACAGAGCATTAAGAAAAATTATTTACTTTTTTTACAATAATAAAACTACAAACTCTAAAGATCACATATTTTTTAAAGTAGAAACTAGATTTTGTCAAAAGTTCTTTTAAGTTTAACAAAAATAAACCTGTTACACATCTGGCACATGCACACAAATAAAGATCTTATCTGTCTAAATTAGAGTATACTGGGGGGCTTCAAGATCTTAAACAGACCCTCTTCCACCTTCATCTGTACTCCTGGATCAGAGCGATCAGGTGAAATTAAAATAGTTTCCATGTGTCCCTCTGTCACCTGGTGATCTATGGCTCCTGTATGTTATTTAATGAGCTACAACACGCTCACAGGGTCATCTGGGAGAAATGGTTTGCAGACTGAACTACATTCTGTGCAAACTAAACAAAGCCTCGTCTACGGAAAGTCATGCTCCAACAACTTTTCCCGGTGTAATCCAGCCTTCAGAGGATGTTGTCCTAGGAGGAAGACGAAGGTTCCATCACCTGGAAGAGGCGATGAAGCCAACAAGTGGTTCGGTGCGAGACCCCCATTGTCCCCTTAGGGATGGTTGTCTGACCTTCTTTTGTGCTTGTCCCTCAACAGGAGACGCAGATGTCCTAAAATGAGTGGGGGGTTTCAGCCTGTGGGGACATGCGTGGCTCACTCTTACCTTGTTTAAGCATCGGCTCTGCTTTTTGAACAGTCAGGTGGTCGGATGTCACTAAAGTGGTGCCTGTCAACACGTATCTTGTCCCAAAACATAAAACTAAGTGGGCGCACCTTGTAGGGGACGGGAACTGTGATGACGTGGTACGGTTTGCTGCTGCTGCTCATCGGGCTCCCATGCTCTCAATTTAAATTTGAACAGCTCATTTGAGTCTGAATGCTCATGTGGTATCTGCAAAGGAAGACGACAAGTAAGCATTATGATACGATTCAAAACATCTGGACTAGTTAAAGAATTTTAATGAACAGTGTGGGGGGGTTGGATTCGCCATGTGTTCACCACTCATGAGGCCTGGGGAGCAGCAGCTTGTTGTCAGGCCGAAGGCTTTGCACCCAGGTGCCAAAGAGGTCTTATTCTGTTTGATGAGGACACTAACAGGCAGACAGCATCTGTGGCAACTCACTGGCTGTAATTCAACCAGTGTCAAAAAGACCATAAAAAAACCCACAAGTCATGGATAAAAGCTAAAAGCTCAAATCTTAAATTCTTTCATGTTGTAGTCTTCTTGGCATGGCTTGTTTTTTAAACGACGACCATTTATCAAATCTAAATTTACAACTTTATGTGACGTTAATCTCATTTGGGGAATGTCTGTTGCTAATGAGTTTGTGGCCCCAGGCAAACAAATTTACAGTCGCTTGAAAGTCGCGTCCCCTCCCGAACAAATGTTTCATGTTAACTCATTCAGTGTAAGCATCTGGGTACACAGAGGAGAGCTTTTCATTAAGTGTCCCAGTAGGGAATTTTGGTGCAACCTTGCAAGAGCTCATCGCGCTCAAAGATCTTTGGTTTTGTTATTTGGCAAATCTCATCCTGATGCTGCCAGTCCTCTTGTTTCATGGCTGTCAGTCACAGAGGTGGTCTTCGCTTGTAACTCTGTGAATATTCCCAGTGCCATCTGTCTTAATTAAAATCACATTGTTTCAATCTATTGGTCCATGATGAAACTGTGGAGGCTTATTCTGAATTTGACCTTGCTAAGGTTGACTCGGTCTGAGTCGCCCAACATTTTCTGCTCTTTGATCTGCTGGAGCTCTTGGAGGAAGCTTTAGTGCCCCTAATCAGCAGGTTGAGAACCGATTCATGCTTCCCCGAGGGGTACAGAGAGGAGACTGACCTACAATGTGAGCATTAAGGAGGAAAACAGAGTCTGACCAGCAGACTCACAGTCTGGCTCCAGACCCAGATAACCTCAGGGTACCACCATGCCTAATGTCTCACGCTCATTAAAGCAAGGAGCCGGCGTTAAACTGGACACAACTGCCCTTGACGCCAGGATCTGACATGTTCACACCCTTTATGGGATAATTACAAGTACTATTACCCAGAGAACAGTTGTTGACAAGAAGGGGAAGCTTGACAATGCTTCTACACAACACTCTGCTGCTTCAACAATAGCTGAACTGTGCTGTATACGTGCAGAGAGGCTGCTGCATGTTGGACGTGTTTAGCAGCTGGGTTTGAATACATGAAGTGAATTAGAAGCTTGGGTAATTTAATTACAAAATGTTGCTTAAGAAACATGCTGCCAGGTGCATTTGCATGATTTAAAACATAATCATCTTCTACAGGCTTCTTAAACTGGAGGCCATGAGCAACTTATTTTATGTTTAAGTCTTTTTTGTTTAGTTTCGCCTCCTTACAGAAATGAAAAATGTCTGTGGTCAGTAAATCTGTGCCTGATCTACAGTTATCTACAACATCCATTTCTGCAAATCATCCTTTCATTTATATTTATTATACTTGCTTAAAGGAGACATATCATGCTTCTAAATCCTTTTTCTCATTTAACGTATCACATATGACACTTTTAAATCATTCCTTTTCACATTTAAATCATTGAGTTGGGGTCTTTATAAAGTGGAACCACAACTCTTTGGTCTGAATTCCTTCTTACTGTAACTCCACAAGCCCCTCTTTCACCACTTTTCTGAGGTGTTTCTCAGATCAACTCATTTTAAGGCTGTCTCTTTAAATCCAAATGAGGTGTTTCACACCCCGCCCCCCTGAGGCTCCCTAACCATTTGGGTTTACCTGCAAACGTCACACAGAAAGAACTCAGCTGAACCTGGGACTAACCAGCT
Source organism: Cynodonichthys magdalenae (assembly GCA_031762555.1). Taxonomy (NCBI): domain Eukaryota; kingdom Metazoa; phylum Chordata; class Actinopteri; order Cyprinodontiformes; family Rivulidae; genus Cynodonichthys; species Cynodonichthys magdalenae. The sequence goes on from JARVJO010000305.1 coordinate 5,758,991, forward strand.
CCAAACCTCCGCAGAGATTTTAATGTTTGCCTTCAGTGTCACCGTGGCACCTGGACAACATGTGCTCTGTTTAGTGTGTGCATGTGAAACACACTCTTCTTCCAAGCTCATGGCAAACATCTTGGCCTTCCCTTTAAACAGCCTTCCGTTTAAAATAAGGCAGTGATCTATACCAGAAGTCTTCAACAATGGGGTCGCAGAGGTATTTGAGGAGGTCTTAACCCACCTTGAATTCTGCACATAACTGATCTATTAGTGCTGTCATTTTTGCAATATTTCTACGACACTGCAGCTCCTATTGATAACCACCAACCAATGACAGTATATTGGTTCCTTGCTTCGTCTCTCCATCAGTTTGGGGGTTCCAAACTAAAAAATGTTGAAGACTCCTGATCAATAGAGTTGTAGAATTATAACCAAATACATCAAACTTTCTGCAGAGGGATGGGGTCTGATTATGTCTCCTTCAGACCTTGAAGTGCTTATATTAAAGTCTACCATCCTTTCCTGAATGTTTAAATATTCCCTTGTGTAAAAAAGTACCTTCTTTTACAAAAACTCAAGCAAATGGTTGAAATGCTGCAAGAAAAAAAGTCCACTGTTCAACAAATGAAACGTGTCGGGTTCCAATCAACATTAAAGAACTGAGATAAACATGTGGGAAATAAAAAATGTTGATGAAGTGTTGCTTGAGCCCATCTGGGCCGCAGGAACACTTCAAACTGTTTTCTGTTCTGGTGCCTCCAGGAATCCTGTTTCATCATTAAGCTAATTCTAGGATAAGAATTTGCTTCCCACTGAGACTGGGTGAGTAAAATTCAGCTTTTTCTTTTCCCCTCGTCTTCTTCAGAGCTCCAGCAGTGAGTCCTGATTATCTATCATGTAACCCTCTCTCATGTTGTTAAAGAAGGGGCAAATGGTGAGGCCTTGGTTGGACACTGGGACCTTTTTGCCCTCAAAACAATGTCAAACGAAGCTTGACCCCTCTTTCTCCCTGTTGGCTCAGACCCCCCACTCACAGGTTGTTTTCAAGGGTCAAAAGTGTGTTTTTGTCAGAGTCTTCTGTCATTCTGAGGGAGAGGGTCAACCAGAATTGCACTACACTAAAAGAAGATGCTTTTGTCATTAAAAACCTGTTTCTGAAACCAAACAAAATGAAGAAAATCAGAGAAAGTCATACAATTTGCGAAACCGACTTCACTACAAGTGACTTGTCAGATAAAAAAGATAAGTGTTCACAGTATGGGTTATTTTTGCAGAAGTGTGAAACCACTGATGCACTGAAATTCTAGCACTCATCACACAACATAGTTTCCTGAAAGATCTGGAGTCATTTCAGCCGTTTAGGGCCAAACCTCATTCTGCACGACTCACAGCAGCTTTACAGACACAGTTTATGGTTGACTGGACTGCTGGCAGTGCAGATCTGTTTCTTAATAAAAATGCACAAACCATCACAAAGAGAAGGACCACAACTACAATCAAGAAGCTGAAAACTTGTTTTCTGCAAAAATAAATTCACTTTAATTTAATTTAGTTGATTTAATGTATTGTACAAAGGAAAAACAACTCCAAATCCAATTCTGTTCCAATTATAGTCAGCTCCATTCCTTTTATAATGCAAAACATTCAGGATCTCAGCAAATTGTCAATTGATTTGTTCCTATAGGATGCAATTATTGTCATTTGTACTTTCTACATAATTCAAAATTGAATAAAAAAAAAATGAACAAATTTATTTATTTATTTGTTTTATTTAGAAATGTATTAATTTAATTAAAAACAATTTTATACACAACAGAAAACAAAAACATACAATCAAAAATTAATTAACAAAACTTACTTGGATGTTAGAAAGTAATATGTTTTTGTGAGCCTTATACATAAACAGTAAAATATTAAAATTAACTAGAATTTCAATCATTTCAACTGATAAAACAATATATTGGATGGATGGCTGTAATTGTTTCAATTAATAATTCTTACAGCTCTTTTCTGCAAAATAAAAATAGAATTTGTAATTGTCCTGCTTTACTCCAGACTTCAATACAGTAAATTAAGTGTGAAACAATTATTGAATTATACAACATAAACAGTTCTTTATCACTGAACAACTCTCTTACTTTGTTCAGTACTCCAATAGATTCAGCTTTTTTTGTTCTTAAATTATTTATATGATTTTTCCATGTCAGCTTTTCATTAATTAAGACACCCAGAAACTTCACCTCACTAACTCTATAAATCTCAACCCCATCGACTCTAAATAGAACATCTACAGTTCTCTATCTTGTTAACTCATGTCTCTGGTTTTTATCCCAACAAATTTTAACTGTGAAGTGAGCAGAAAATAAACCACTCTTCTTAAGATTGAAAAAAGGTTCCTAGTATCCAAGTAGCATCATGTTTACAGATAGCGTTACAAGAGGACTCTTCTGATATCACTGAAAGGAGATAAGCAGAAGCGGACAAGTTAATTTCCTCAATCTGTTTGTTATTATTAACCCTTCTGCTGCTCTTTTTTTATCAGCTGGAGGTTTGTGTGGCGTCTCCAGAGACTCAGCATTAACGAAGCTGCAGATATAAACAGGAAGCAGAGATTCCCTCTGGTTTGGTTCCATCTAAACCTGGAAGAGACAGACCCCATTTTACAGACACAACCCAGAACACACACCCAAAGTCCTCAGTGTGTATCGAATGTCAAGCTTTATTTACCAACTTGACATGTTAGTTCTTAAAAAAACCTCACCAGGGGCCATTTTATCCTCCCTGATAAAGAATTCATGAGCAGGATTCATACAGATATAAACCTCATTATTAGTGTTAAAATCACAATCTTTAGGAGAAATCTGAAAGCACTTGTGTTATTCTGCAGGTCTTGTTTTGTGTGGATGCTCATCAAGCATTCACATTGTTCATTTTTATCTTCTATATATCTTTTGGCATGTATCTATTTCTACAATTGTTGTGCTATTTTTACAATTTATATATCAAAACATTCAGCTAATTTGTGACATTCCTACAACTTTTGGTACTTCGTCCATTACTTTTTGAGGTATTTAGCTTTTTAGCCACGTTTTTCACATTAATAATGAATGGAGCTGTCTGCAACATCCTTAAAACCCTTTAAAATGTTTATAAATCTTTTACAGTTTTTCAACTTCTTTGTGCTAATTTCAGCTTCTATTTTGCTACATTTAGTTTTTTTGCTATCATTCAGACCTTTTCTAATATTTTCTGCTACTTTTTGTGCTTCCTTTAGGTTTTTTCTGCTATTTTAGTTTTTTCAGTTTTCTGCTAATTTCACCTTTTTCTGAGTTTTAGCTAATTTGAGCTTTTTCAGCTAAATTCATCTTTTGTCACAATTTTAGCTTCTTACTGCTTAATTCACCAAATACATGCTCATTCTGTTTCTTTGTGCAAAATACATCTACTTTTAAAGCTTTTGTGGGCTAGTTTCAGCTTTTTTAGCTTTTCAGTGAAAATCTTTCAGCATGAAACCTTCACACAGATTTTTCACTCCAGTCGAACTCTAGGGTCCTGATAATGCGTGGCATATGAATTATTTACTTTAAAAAGGTAAAAAAGTCAGATAAGACCCCTCCTGTTATCGAGAGGAATTTGAGTCTCTTCGTGCACTATCACTTGGCCAGAAACGCCCCCGTACAGATGAGGACGGTCTGGGTGGGAGTCCAACCTGACTGGGCTGCAGCTGTGTCAGCAGGAACTGGAAAAACAGAAAAGTCAGACAGAAAAGGAGGAGAATGAGAGGAGATAAGGACAAAGTCTTGGCGTGCCTCTTCCTCCAGTTTTTGGAGTTCTAACTGACACCTGGGTATAAAAAAATCTGGACTTTTTCAGTTTTTGCTGTTCAGAAAATACAATCATACAAAATAAAAACCATGGGTCTGCGGGCCAGCTGAGCTCTTCCTCCCAGAGAGGAAGTGCAAATGTTCTTTTTCGTTTAATTTGTTTTTGTTTTTTTTCTTTTTGAAGCTCAAACATGAGGTATATTAATTTGATCAAGTGTTTTTTTGTTGTTGTTCGTGCAGAATGGCTCATATTATGTGTAAATGTGTTTTAACATAAATATAGAAACAAAAATCACACACAGGCCTCCACTGCACCCAGCAGAGATCAAACACATACACACACAGTCGTCTTGTTTTTACTCAGTTTCAGGGACTGACCCTGAGTTCCCCCTGATGAGCAACGTGACATATTTCTTTCTTCTGACTGCTGACGTGGAGAATTTTTTGTTTTTTGTTTGTTTGTCTTTTCCAAAAACAGAGGAATTCTTGTTTGATTCTGTCGTTTTTCTTTGTTGTTGTTGGTGGTTTGACCCAGAGACGGAAAAAAAAAACAATGGCTCATTCAGATAAACAGGTCTTGTGTCTCCTTTTGTGTTCAGACTCAGACGTCGTGGTTCAGACTGAAGAAGGGTCACAGCTGCAGAGACTCAACACATCTGGATGAACCTGTTTTGCCTTTTCAACAAGAGTTATAAACAATTGTATTTTAAATGATTTGATCTCAGTTTGAGTTCCAATAATAAAAAATATGTTTTTTCTAAATAACGTTCTTGTCAGCAGAGTTGTACAACGCCCGACACTTCGATTTAAAATCCATCTGTGGGTGGGGCTGATGTCAGAGCTCTGTTTGTTTATTGTGCTGTTCCCCTGGTAGCTGACACGTCTGGCTCTCCAGGTATTGTTCGAAGCTGTGACTCAAACTAAAGCTCAACATCTTTTTTTTTTCCTCAAGGGTTTATCATCTGTGACTACAGCATAATGGCTTCTGTGGTTAATGTTTAAGTTTGCTGCCGTTTGAGCTTTGTACTTGTGTTTTGTGGTCCTTTTTTGTCTTGTTAGATGATGATCAACATGACATCTGGGCTGCCAGATGTGCTACAGGCAAGTCTCTATAACCATTAATAGGCAATAGATTTGACAGTAAAATTAAACTGATATGTACTTTTTTATTGTATTTAACAAAATGAATGTATTCTTGTTTCTGGATCAGGAAAAAAATGTGGCTGCTGTTTTTGTGTCTTCAGGAATTCCTCACTTATTTTACCCTGCAGATCTGTATTCACTGCAGCTCTGCAGAGTCCAGCCTGTGTGTACCCTCCTCTGCTCCTTACACACTGAAAGCTTTGTGGTTTTGGGTTTGGTCCACAGTGCAGCTCTGTGGCGAGCCACTGCTTAGACAGACAGAGAAACAGAAGCTCTGTATCCCTCTCCTCACAATATCTCTCATGTCATCATACACGGACACACATCAGATAAGCTCCACGGATTCTTCGGCGTGCACGAAGACGGCTCCTCCTCTCTGATGCAATATTAAAATCCAGCCCGGGTCGGATGCTGCAGTGTGCAGCGTCGCTGCTGCAAAGCTGTCTTTTCTCATCACTGTCCACGCTGAGTCACTCTCCTCGTGCAGATGCTGCCTCCACAGCGTTTAAAGGCTCCTGACATTTTCTGCACCGCTCCAGGGCGCTGAGGGGGAATGCACATGAAGGAACATGAATGCACACACGAACACATGCATCCTGTTTTAGAGACCTGTTTGTATATTCATGAAAAAATAAGTGGACACACAATGTTTAAATATAAATTCAGATGAGGTTATGGCCATGTTTGAAGATAATCTATTAGCAGTGGTGGAAAATAAGTAATAAGTTTCTTGTAAATATTTGAACATGAAGATTAAACTTCGGACGTTTGCTCACATGCCGCTACTTTCAGCAGAACATGGCGCTTATGGTAATGTTCCACAACCATGTCAGTAAAATGTGTTACACTGATTGCATAACATGATTTATGCAATAGAGATTATGGCCTTCGCCTCTTCAGTCCCATGTTCTCATGGATTCCCCAGGATATCCATCACCTTAAGATGGGATGCAGCAAAAGAGCTCAGCCACTTTTGATGTCCAGTTATTCATCCATGTTTGATTTGAGATGACCTGAAGCCAACTGACCTAAGAGAAAAAATAAATAAAAACAGATCCGTTTGATAAATTTGGACCTCAGATTTGCTGCGCTTAGAGCAGAGATGAACCCCCAACACATATTAGAAGTGCTAACAGATTAATATATATATATATATTTTTCAAAGTTGTTCTTATTTATTTGGAGTCTATGTCCGTCTATTAAAGTATCTCATGAACTACTGCTGGAATTATAATGAAGATTTCAGAAAATAACTGTTGGATATGCATCTAGTAATGATTCAAGATGGCAGCTATAGTCTTAAAACCCACAAAATGGCAAAAACTATGAAACCTTTAAGATTTTGATCTAATATTTGGTGTAGTTAGAGTTTTATTCATACTCTGAGCATGACATCTCACAATATTGCATAAGGTTATTTTAAATGTTTGACCAAAACAGCTTTATGAAAGGCTATGGGCAATATGCATTCCTTCAAAGAACTCTGAGCTTTTACTTTATTATTTTGCACTTTCCCAGCCCTTGTTCTATTCACCTTTCCAGTGCATCAGTTTAAGTGTAAAAACTGCTCAGGAAGCTGGAGTCAGATGCAGAGCATGTTGCACAGAGATATAAAGAAAGGCAGGAAGGAAGTGGCCGCTCCGTCGCTGGACTGGCTCACTCTTCCTGCCTCTGTCCGACGACTATAAATGCCCACACTCATACATTCTGTCCTCCTCGTAAAACAAGTCATCACCTTGGAGATCCGAGTTCATAAACTGGTTTAACCGTGCTCCAGTAGATCTCCCAGCATACACTGACAGGACGTATATTTTTGTCATGACTGCTCTAAAAATTGGGCCAATGAGGGACGTGTGGTTCTTTCTCAGCTCCTTTTATAGATGTAACCATCCCAGAATTCATCTCATGTGGTTTGACTCCGAGGCTCAGTGGCAGTGAACCTCAGAGCCGACTCCTCACCCTTGAGACGGCACACAGACAGTTGATGTGTAGCTAAAGACTGAGTAGCCTGACCCAGAGTAAAAATGGCGCTGGTGTATGGTGACGGATTTAGAAAAGCAAGAGAAGCATATAGTTTACTTAAGACTAATGGTGTTTAGAAACAGGGATGGGATTTTATGGTGCAAACAACCCCAAGATTCAAAGTTTTACACAAAAAGATTACAGCCCTTCTACCCACGCAGAAAGCATCGCAGGACTGAAAGTAAAAATGTGTCTGAGACCAAAGAGAATGAAGAGGCATGAAACTACTGCTGTGTCATAACTAAACTGTTCATAGTTTATGTGTGACTGAGCCAAAACCTGACTTCGCCACCTTTAGCAACGAGGTCGCTGAGGTCACAACTTGACAAAACGTTTTCATCCTGTCAAAATCAGTGTTCCCACAACCAAAATCTAAAAAATCCTACTTATTATGGTCCGCTGTTACAGTTTTTTTTTTTTTTTTTCACTTAAGTAGATAAACATAATATTAGTCATTATGTTATGTATCTTCA
>JARVJO010000305.1:5785198-5800617 GCA_031762555.1 Cynodonichthys magdalenae
ACACACACATATAATTTAACCCAATAAATGACCATCTCCTGTCTGCACAAACATTAATAACACCAGGGCTACATATGCTATATTTTAAAAAGATCAAACTTTTAAATATAACATCATATGAAGTCAAAATCATTCAGCTTTGATCAATGAATAATCACATTGTTATGACACTAAATTTTAAAATTACGTGTGAACTTTCTTATCACTACTTGAACATTAAAACCACAATTAGGAATAATACAGGTAAACTAACTAATAAAAACTGTCATTTAAATTTCCTATTTGATTATTAACTGCATTGATCAAAGCACAATTAAGTCATAATCTAGTTTCAAATTGAATAAATTTAGGTCATCTAAATAAACAAAACTATTTCTGTCTGTGTAAGATTCAAATTTTCAGATAATTAATGATCAACTACAAACATTTAAAAGTGTAACTTTACCAGAACATTATTAGTTTTGATGGAAAACAATAAAAGGGTAAATAGAGACACACCTGCTCATACAAATATATTTTAGACTTAATATCGTTTAATTACAAAAACTAAACCAACACGTAGCGCGGCGCGCTCCCGCATCAATTACTCAGATTCAGGCTCAACACCTGTCCTGTTTTCTCCCACAACCCACGCACCTGTTGGTCGATGATGATGTCTCAGTGACCTGGGTCAGAGTTTTGCAGGTCATCAGACTTGGCTCCATTCCCTGGTCCTCTTTGCTCCTCCTGCACTCCTCCACTTATCTGATCCTCTCCTAACGTAGCATCAACCTGCACGAGCCACACCTCGTCCTCCTCTCAGGATGTTATGAGGCAGTAAACATCAAACAGTTTCAATAGCTGATATTCCATTCGTTTGTGAATTCCTCGAATCTTTGTGGTGGTTTTATAACTCTTGAAGAACTTCTTCCAGACATTATTCCTCAATATTATTTACTCTCCGCTAGAAAACAAAACTATTTGTCGCTTGTAACTTTCTGCTACGTTATGCACCGAGCACCTGCGAGGAGGGTAAACAAACAGAGATTCCAACGGCGTGCAAGTGCTCCTGGGAAATTACCGTACTAACCCATATATTGGCTGAAAGCGCAATTTTCTAGCTTGTAGAAACCATTGGAAATTTTCAGATTGCGCAAATGGTTGAGAAGTTACGGTTTTTAAAATTAGGGTGAAACAAAATGTGTAGGCGCCGACACGCTCAGGTGTAAACAAAAGGAACGGTAACAAACAGCACAAAGTCAATAGTAACGGAGTAAAAGTCGTGTTATTCTCCCCTAAAATTTACTCAAGTAAAAGTATAAGTTGTTCACAATAAAACTACTCTTACAATTACAATTTTCCCAAAAAGCTACTTGAGTAAATGTAACGGAGTAAATGTAACGTGTTCCTACCCACCTCTGGATGTAACTAAAACAACATCTAGTAGGTTGAATGTTACAACACTGACATTACTGAACAGCTCTTGACACGCACAACATACACACACACACACTCACGCGAACAAACACCCACCTCTTGAGGGCTTAGAGATGAGTCACCAGCACTCGAGACGAGAGCAGCAGACGGCCCCAGTGGCTCCTTCAAAGTAAAATACCAGTGATTAGAGGGAGGAGAGTCAAACCAACCATACAGTGAACGGAATAATCTAAAGAGAGACACCCAGGCTTCTTTCATGCTACATGTTCATTATCTGATTTATTTGGGTTTTTGTGTAAGAATTCCTGTTTATCCAGCGATAAACAATGTGGATTGTTTAAAACGTAAAGTACTTTTTCTTGTTGGATTAGGATGAGAATAATGAGTTAACGTAAATGTGCTTTTTACAGATACAGCTGTTTTTTTTTTTATAAGGATTATATTATTTTGTCTTGTAAAAGGAGTTTAGATAAACAAAGAAATGACTGAAATCATCTCAATACAGTATTCAAACCAGTCTCTTCTGGAAACATTTCCACCTGCATGTCTCCTCACATGTCAGACAGACATAGACTGAAAATAAAAGAGTTTAGATGTTTGCAATAATCAAAAGCTGCTTGTTTGTGTTGAATATTTAGCCCACTTGTCAACTACAGACTAACTCTAAAGTGCTGGGCAGTTTATGTAAATCACTCACCTATGCCAACGCAGAGGTTGACTGTGGTAAAACTATATGTTGCTATAGCAACAGCACCTGTCAGACTGTCATCGATGGGTTTAGTCAGAGCACCGGGGCGATCCGTGGGTCAGAAAAACAATCCTGCGCACCTGCGCATTTTTCTGTTTTTTTGTTATTTAAGCTCTGTCCAGTCAATCATCTGTCGGCTGCTGCTGCTTTTCTCTTATAGATTCTATTTTAAAACTTGTCTGCGTTCAGAAAACCGATGCTGCCTGTTTTTCATCGAGTGGGTGTTTTTTTTTTTTTTTTTTTTAACTGTAAGGAACTGAAACAGCAGTGAAGCAAAAAGTACATGATGTACCCAAGTCAAGTGTCACTGTTTATATATTTAATCATAAAGAAATGTTTGTTTGTTTCAAGGAGCATCATTTTAGAGACCTAAAAATACAAATAAGATAAAAAAAATTGGTTTTGTCCCATTCGTTTATTCTGAATTTTACATAAATTTAAGCAACATGAGCTGTTCGACTGTTTGTTCAACAACTTCTCTGTTTTTAATCTACAGTTCCTCGATCACTTACTGACTGGAATAGAGGACATATGTGGACATTATGGACACCACCACTGGAAGGACAAGTAAGGATTACACCCGACTAGTCATGAGGGTTAGATCAGTGGTGGCACTAAAGTGGAAAGAATCACAAAGAAGTGAAGATTAAAGAAGTTTTTAAACCCATTTTGCGTAGAGAGGTATTTTCCTTTTATTTATTGGTAGCAATGTTGAATTAGTTTTTGTTTTCAAAGGAGGTTGTATTTTATTTTATTGTAGCCTGTTATTTATTTCAGTTCACTTTTATTACTTCAGTTCAAAAAAAGGTTGAGGTGTGAAATAAAATATCTGTCTGGAGATTGTGTGTGTGATGTTGGCGTGAGTTGTTATTACTTTTTTTTTTCCAGCAAAAGCCTTTTGGGAACCACTGTATTAGATTATGCTTAAATGTTTTGTCGTTGGTTTTAATTTCTCCTTCCTGTCCTCCTCTAAGACTGAACCGCTTTAACAAGACGTACGTGAAGAAGTTCCTGATCGTAGGAGAACGCTCCAAAGAGCCGCAGCTCATCGCCTTCTACCACAAGATGGAGATGAAACACGCCATCCAGCTGGTGGAGAGTGGCTCCAGACTGCCCTCTGCTATGCCCTCCACTGTTTCCATGCAGTGAGTTTTATGAAGCTCGATGCTGTTTTATTTAAACTGAACTCTGTGTAATTGTTCTACATCTGTTCTGTGACCGATTTATATTTGTTGTTTTTTGATAATAAAACATTCAGCTGCAGCTGAAACAAAAAGGCTTATAAGCCTCTAAGTTTAATTATGATGTTTATTGAAAAGTATTGTTTTCACAAAGAAAATAAAATTGCAGATTTTTTTTAGGTCTTTTTCATTTAAATTCATGAAGAAACACAACTTGTTTTTCTGGATCAGAATAGATGACAAATTAAAATAATCTCTATTAATGATATTATATTTTTTCTTGTTTTATTTCAGTAATGCTACAAAAAGCACATTTGTTTTATTTTATGATAAAACCCATAAAGATTTGCTATAAACAGAAATACAAACCTTAGTAAGTTAATATCTACAATAAGAAGCAGATAAAAGTGGCCTGTTGTTAGGTTTGTATTAAAATAAACATGCCACGCAGGTTTTGTTTGCCTTTAAATGTTTTTATCAGATGAAAATACAATTATCAGAGTATTTATGTATTTATTTTTTTTCAGGAACATTCAGCCCAAAGTCCCTCCTGCTCCTGCAAAGCCTGCAGAGAGAGCTCTTCCACAGCTGCGCAAAGGCCGAGAGGAGGAGATCAGGAAGATCCTGAGGAGCAACCTTCAGAGGACACGGCAGAGGGTAACACTTCTCATAGTTACATTATTGCCCTGTTCTTATAATTTAGGTTTCACTGACAGCTGACCATATAATTCATTTAAATTGTTTCTGAAAATATTGCCACTTTATTAGTTTACAATGTGTTATTACACTTATAACAGTATTTTATATATATAGTTATTGTGAACATCGTGTGCTGAATTAATGAGCAACATTACTGTATGTATGTATTACATGTATGTTTTCTTCCTCAGTTGCACTCTTACAACAGACACACTTTGGTGGCCGATCCCTACGAGGACGGATTTAATGACTTCCTTCTGAAAAAACAAAAGATGATTGAGCTCGACAAGAAGGTGGGCGACACATCTCAGATTAAAACTCTCCTCATAAATCCTGAATTCTGATTACACTGGAACTGACCAAAGTTATTTCTGTTAGTCAGCAATCAATAAGGCATTTTATTACTTCTTTAATATCAGGATGCACTGTAATGTTCTAGGTGTTAGATACTGTATATCAAACTTTTCTGTGTAATATGACGTTATTTTAGAGCAATATGAGAGCTCCACATCGCTTCAGTCTATTGATAGTTAAATCATTCAGTCAAAATTAGAATATGTTCTAATTAAAGTCCACCTCCAGTTTATTTAATTAAAGCCTTTCAACTGATTTATTTCGTCATTTGTGTGCTGCTACACTTTCTTCCACCATGTCAGCCTGTAATTACAAAATTAAACTGACTCCTTTTTAGAATCAGTCAGATTTAGTAGAAGTCACTGAGGACTCCGAGATTTCTGCAGGCTCCCTTAAAGCAAAACATAATTTTAATTATGCTGATTATTGGTGACGCACTGAGCCCTGTTGGTTCAGTAATTAAATGAGTCAGAAAGTTGTTTTCTTGTAATTTTTCCATTCTGTCTAAGCTTTGATTGTGAGGGTTCATGAAATTTGTTTACAAAACCTCTAAATAAAACCGAGACATCTGTGTTTTCCCAGATAAAGGAGATGACTAATTACTTGACGGTTCCTGCTGCTGCTCCAGACTCCCCAACTCTGACTAGAGCCAGACTGGCTTCAGGTAAAAACATCTTGGCATCAAGCAGACATGTAACTGCTTCCAACATGCTGTTTTTCAGAAAAAAACCCACAACAAAAATCACCTCATGGGACTGAGAGGGCTCAGTTACTGTTTAAGTTTTAGTAATAAAAAAGTCAATAAGGACACTATGAACAGGGGCGGAGCTAGACTTTTTTGCAAGGGGTGGCCAAGGTGTTTTATACACATAGTGTTCATATACACATAAAAATACATTATAAAACTACTCAAGATTTGAAAATATGAGACCGCTGCCACAACTAATTTAAAATGGCTCTAATTCAGCTGTTTCAAAAAAAAATACTGAGCTGGAACTTGAGTTTTTTTGTGTCGATTGCTAATCCAAGTTTAAGCTAACTGCTAATGCTAATTCAAATTTTGACAAAGGGCTATAATTCAGCCATTTTTTAACGTACACAGCTGAAAATTTGTATAGTTGTAACCAAGAACAATCTTCAACCAAATCTGAATGCAAATACAAAATCCAAGATGGCCACCAAAGTTTATCCCAAATAGCTATAACTCAGGTAGTTTTAGTACTATAATACTGAGCTGAAATTTGCTGTGGTGGTAGCCAAAAGCAATCCTCATGAAATTCTAAAAGATAGTCTCAATTTTAGGCTAAGGGCTAATGCTAATTTGAGAAAGAGATATAGTTAAACAAATTTTAGACTCAAAAAGCTGAAAATTGGTATGATATTAGCCGACGATAATCTTCAACATTTTCTGAACTCCGATCAAGATGACTACTATAAATCAGACATTTTTAGATATTAAGCTGAAATTTAGTGTGGTGGTATCCAAGAGCGATGCCCAACACATTCTACATGGTGGTCCAGATCCAAGTGTCTCAAGGAACTTCTCTAGTTGCTCCATGTCATTACCATGTTACAGACTAGCCTCTAGATGTTGCCCAATTTTCATTAACTAGTTTTTAAATCCAGAATTATTACACAGAATTATTGCTTCATATTTATTCAGTCCTTCAGAAAAGTTTTTTGTTGTTGTTGTTTTCTTCGCACATTTTACATGGTTCCCTTTACACCAGATAAAACAGCTGCTGAACAAATATTAACTTTTTTTTCTCTCTCTAACGGTCCATCTTTAAGATTCCATTTGTAAATCCTTTGGCACCAGGGGTGGCCAATCAGGTGTCAGGGGTAGCACTTGCCACCCTTCTGGCTCCGCCCCTGCCCATGAACCCTGCTTTTGTTCACAGCTGCAGAAAATTACACCTCCCCCCTCACCACTCATGGAAATACGTTTGCATGTTCCAGCCTATAAACCAGAGTGTGGTTTCATTTTAGGCAGACACACTGATTTCATACCTGCTCAACAGCATAAAGGAAAGTCTTCAGGTATGTAGAGAGTGTAGAAGGTCTTATTTTAAGCTGAAGTAAACAGACAGCAACTCTAACACGCATGTTTGTAAACTTTTTACTACTTCTTCTTTGGGCTGTTCCCTTTTCAGAGGCTCGTTGCAGCAAGTCCTCCTCCTTCATCTCACTTTGTCCTCTGCATCCTCTGCAGCTACCTCCATGTCCTCTCTAACTGCATCTATATACCTCCTCTTTGGCCTTTTACTTTATCTCCCTGTTGTTCAGCCTGTGCTGTACCTCTGATTTCATTCCTAATCTTGTCACTCCCAAGGAAAACCTCAACATATGCATCTCTACCACTTCCTGTTCTGTCTCCTGTCTTTTTGTCCACAACCTTTTTGTTCAAACCAACATATCTGGTCTCAACACTCTCCTGTAAACCTTTGTTGCCACTTCTTTTTTTACTACTAACCTTTCATTAATGATGAGGCAGAACAGGTCCAATTTTGATCAGCATGTTCCCAATAGGAAGCTTGAGCAGCACTTTCTCAGTTTTAACAATAGTTTTTTGTTATTTTAGCATGTTTTCGCCACACATCATTGTGACTTGCATTGTTCTTTTTTGCTGTAGTGTTAAAAACAAATAAAGGTCTCAATGCCTGCAGTCACTAGAGCAGTGACCTAAGGTCTAATATTTGTTATCTATGTCCTCCCCTTGTTCATTTTATGTTCATGCATGCTGATGGAATGATGGCGTAAGTTTTAATCTTCAACCTCAGGTCTGGAAAAAGTTGGGACATGGTGTAAAATTAAAATGAAATCACAATAAGCCCACATTTCATTCACAGTGGAACATAGTAAACATATCAAATGTTTTAACTGCTACTGTTAGGAAAACATAAAAGTAATTTTGAGTTTAATGGCAGCAACTTAATAAAATTGAAACAGGACCATGTTTACCAATATGAAGCTTCCCCTCTTCTTTTAACAACAGTATGTAAACATTTAGGAACGAAGGAGACCAGCTGTTGGGGTTTGTGGTGGGAATGTTGTCCCATTCTTGTCTGTTGCAGGATTCAGAAGACATATAGTACAACAGTATATATACACAGTGACAAAACCAATAATAAAGTACTGATTGCACTTAGGATGTTTGGCTGGTCTTCAGAGTCTGGATGGCCGATGGAAAGAAACCATGTTTGAGTCTGTTGGTGCGTCTATTAATGCAGCTGTACCTTCTGCTGGAGGACAGCAGGCTGAGCAGGTGGTTACCAGGATGAAGGGGGTCTTTGAAGATCCCTATTGCCCTGGAGAGACAGCAGCTGCTAGTGATATTGTCAGGGGAGGGGAGAGGACAACCAGTTTTTTCCTCAGAATTCCTGATCACCTCCTGCAGCCTCTTGTCAGCAGTGGTGGAGCCAGCGTACCACACAGTGACGGTGTTTGTCAGCACGCTCTCTATGATGGAGCGATAAGATACAAACAGCTTAGTCTCCAAGTTGTTCCATCTGAGTTCTCTCAAGAACTGGAGTCGCTGCTGGGCTTTCTTAACCACCGCTGTGGTGTTGACTGACCAGGAGAGGTTTGCTGAGATGTTGGTCCCCAATAATTTGAAATGGGGGACCTTCTCCACGCTGTCGCCATTTATGTAAGCCTTCCTCTTCCTGTAGTCGATGACCATCTCCTTGGTTTTTAGGGTGTTTACAGGTTGTTCCTGGCACACCAAACCGATGCACCTCATCCCTGTATGCAGGCTCATCTCCACCGGTTATAAGTCAGAGTAATGTCATCTGCATATTTGATGATGGTGTTGGTGGAGTGAGAGGGGTCATGGGAGCGAATAGAAGTGGGCTCAGCACACAGCCCTGGGTGGAACCAGTGCTGAGCGTCAGCCGTGTGCACCAATCCTTACAGACTGAAGACGATTTGTAAGAAAGTCGATGATCAACTGTCCTGGAAGTCTTTACTAGATTTCTTTCTTTCTTTCTTTTATTTATTTAATTATTTTTTTATGCATCAATTTTTTTTATAAGAGTTCTGAACAGCAATTCCTAATTTAATGCACTGCTGCCATCACATTCAAAATAACTTTTTTTTTTTCCTAAAAATGCTAAATGTTAGTTATTCAATGTTCACAGTGTTCTGTTGTAAATAACATAAAGGTTTATAACTTTAAAACTAATGGCATTCTGTTTTGTAATTTACATTTTACACAATGTTCCAACTTTTTGGATTTGAGGTTGTATTTTAAAGCAGCTTTTCATCAGTGCACTGATTTGTTCTTCCTGCAGATCCACAATCTTACCATGTAAGACCGATGTCAGTCGGTGTGCCAACCATCCAGGTCGACCTGGCGTCCCCGGAGTCCCCGGATACTTTCAACGTGGTGAATGACTTCCAGCAGACTGACAAGCAAAGAAAAGTGGAGGACCAAGGCCTGATGATGAAACCTCCTTCAAGTGGACCAAACAAATCTGGTGACAAAGATGAAGCAAGAGAGCAGCAGAAGTTAATGAGGTGCCTGAGCGATCCCGGTCCCGGCGCAGAGGAAGACGAGGATGAGGATGAGGATGAGCCGTTCTTGAACTGAGATGGAGATCAGATCAGTCCACATGTCTGCCTTTACTGTTCAGAGTGGAGATGGATCTCTTTGGTTCAAAAACCAAAACATAAAATTAAAAATAAAAAAGCCAAAACTGCAAATGCTGTAGGAAACAAAAATTCGAAGAAAAGGGAAGATCCCGAGGAGAAAAAAAAGAGCCATTTCTTTATTATTATTATTATTATTGTCATCGCTCCTAATTTAGGCAGAAGTGTAAAAATCAGCTTCTGCATTAGAGAGAAGCCGATTTAGTTCTCGATGGTCTGAGGCGTTCAGGAAAGAACTATGCATTACCAAAGGTTTGGACTGTTTTAGCGTTCAATCTTTTAGTTTAGTGTCCGTTTGTCTTTTTGTCTGTAAAGTCACTTCCTGTGAGACACGCGGGGCCTCTAGACCTTAACATAATCAACAACAAAAAAAAATCTCATTTGTTCTCTTTTTACCATTGCACTTTAGATTTTACTTTTCAGATTCTTTCACTTGAAACTGCTGCATATCCAAACATTTAGATGTAGCCTTTTAACATATTTGGCCTTATTTCATGTTTGATATTTTTTCTTTTTTTTTTTACTTCACTTTACTAACACTTGATTATAATGTGTTGTGTGTTTAGTCACTTTGAAACCCAGCTGTCTAAAAAAAAAAACTGAGATGTTTATAGCCAGAATGAAAGCTTGCAGCTCTGTTGACCTGAGAAAGTTTATCATGTTTTTATGTCGCCTCAAGAAGTTGTTATTGGCCTTCAGGGAGTTTTATCCTGTAAAACCAGGAGTTGGCTGAATGTCGGGGAAAGCTTTTTGCACAGATGTTTTGATCTGCCATCACACATGTTCTCCCATCCAAGTTAAGTTCCCTGTTTTTACCTTCGATCACGATGTAAAGCGTTTCATCAGATTGGAGAGTGGCCTCGTTAAACACACGTCCATCAAGAGCCACTTCCTCTGTCCACACTTTAAATGTCTTTATCTCTTTATGCTCAGTCTAACACTGCAGGCATGTTGTGGCAAAAAATATAGAACTCTATGCAGTATAGGTGTATAAATATATAATATAATTATCTCTTTTTCTGAATACCCTTTAAAAGTCATTTTACTTCTAAATGTGCAAATCACAGCAAAGTTAAAACTCAAATCACAGCAAAGTTAAAACTCAAATCACAGCAAAGTTAAAACTCAAACAGGGGCATTAAAAAAAAGTCATTTCAACAGTTTTTCCGCTTCTAATCAACTAACCTTAAAAGTTTGAGAGGGTTCTGCTCATCATCATCATCATTGTTTACCTGGACAACAGCTGGATGTAAGTAATACATTGTTTACCAGGGTTTGGAGCTGACGGGCTCCGTTTACATCTTTTTAAATACATCACTTTTGTTCCGATCGTTTATCTCTTTTCTAAATATTACTTGGAAAAGGTGAACTTCAGTCCTGAGAGCTCAAGTTAAAACAGAATATAAGAAATAAAAAGACTTTGCATCTCTCTGCTTTTGATCACTGGTTACATAGCTAAGAATAAGATTTTATTTGTGCACATTTCTCACATAAATCGATGTGTTTACATGTGTGCTCAGGAGAATTTTCTTTTGTAAAGATGCTGTTTTTGTGTGTTTATTATATCAGGAATGTAACGATTTGACCAAATTAAATTTTACTGGTAAAAAAAATCAGAAAAAGAATTCAGTTCAACTTCTCCTGAAACTCATTTAAAAAGTAATTCATGAGAATAGTGTCTCAAAAACCTTCAGTTTTCATTGTGACAAATAGTTTTCACATCAACTTCTTTCAGAAATAATAAATATTAAACACTGAAAATGAGTCTGAAATAAAAAACTAAATCAGTTCTGTTTTAACGTCATCTGTTTGTGTATCGATGGGATTTTAGTTGAAAGTAAAGAATCTGAGCGGCCGTGTAAAACCTAAATGTGTTTTCTACAAGAACTGAACGCTTTGTGTTCAGATTGAAGTAGAGAGAAACGATCTAATCCTGATCTCTTCATTGTTCCAAAGAGTTTAGTTTCTCTAAAGAAATGGAAAAACTATTTTCATACTTTTACTTT
Organism: Cynodonichthys magdalenae; assembly: GCA_031762555.1. NCBI lineage: Eukaryota > Metazoa > Chordata > Actinopteri > Cyprinodontiformes > Rivulidae > Cynodonichthys > Cynodonichthys magdalenae. The sequence continues at coordinate 5,796,253 of JARVJO010000305.1, forward strand.
TTCATACCAAATGCATCTTTTTGGACAAACATTCTCGAAGCATCTTGGAGTAATGTTTGATGCAGCAAAAAGAAAAAAACTTTAATCTGAAGCCATACAGCCTTTAGAAGAACCTGTTTAATTGTATCAAACAGTTGCATCAGTTCTGCCTCATTTGAATGTTTTCAGTCATCAGCATTTGCTTTAATGTTTTGGGTTTTTTTGTTGTCGATTTTCTCTTTTTTTACTTTACTTGATGTGCTTTATATGTTCAAGTGCTTTATTAAAAATGTTTTATCAGCTTTATAGGATATCAAAGTTTTCTTTTCCTGTTAAATGTGCTGTATTTCTCACTGTGGGGTTTTTCACATTGTTTATTTACTTGAATGGTGGAGTTCAAACTTTGCTTCATGTTGCAGAAATTTCCTGAAACCAACTAGAATCAACTTATCTCTTAAATTTCATTCAGCTCACTCAGAGTTTATCTAAGACAGACTAAAGTCTTTTGTTTCACTTTCAATTAGTTGGGCTAGAAAAAGTTAGTAAATCTTTCCTTTATCACAAAAATTTCTTTGAAATTCCTAAAATTTTCTAATAAAATCTAAGCTAATTTTTTTTCAAACTAAAACAGTTTGTCACAAGTAGGTGAAAATTTTATTACATTACAAATTATGTTGATGTTAGCTGATTATTGAACAGGCTGTGCTCACACACTTTGATACATTACATCATCACCATGATGCAGTGTCTTTACTCCACCATCCGCTGTCCGCTTTTCTGCCTCGTTTACCTCAATTTCCTCCCAGTTTGTCTGATCCGACTCCCATCCAACGCTTCTGTTTCACTCAATAATGAGCACTTTATTAAAGCAGAACCTTTATCTCCTAACAGTGATGTGGCAGAGAGCAATAAAATGCTTTAATTTAGTGTGAACATCAGGTGACGCCTAACAAAGAAAAGAATGTTTATTCGTTTTTTTGTTTTGTTTTTTTATGATGATATTTTATCTGAGATTTAAAGAAATCACACTGGGTGAGATTTCCCTTTTAGTCATTCTGACGGCTGTTTCTTTTTCTGCTGTTTGATTGTGTCGATTATTCTCAGTTCCCTAACTGAAACGTAACAGTTTAATTTAATATATACATGGAAATATGCTGTACAGGAAAAGCAGAGAAAATCTAATATATGATGTACAAATCAGAATCTGAACATATAAAGTGTGCACTATATTGGTAATCTTCAGCTTTCTTCATGTCATTGTTCTTACCACTGAAACTAACAACCGTAATGTCAATTTTGTCAGAAGATGTAATAAAGTTCTACTTTATAACACACTCGTGTCTACGGCTCATGGTTAAAGATTTTCTGACTGTGACTCAAAACTTAGTAAAAAAGTTTAGTTTGTCAACAGATGGGATAGATTTGTTTGACTTATTAACAAATAATCTGAGAGGTTTAGAAGATAACTGGCAATATTGCAATTTCACAAAACAATGTGTTTATTCTAACAGCAAGTGGTGGGTTACCTTTGTTGTACAGAAGAGACTAAATTTAGTTTATTCCCTAACTTTAGAGGGTCAAAAGTTAGTGCAGTATTAAAGAAATTTTATCATGTGATGAAAATGTAGACCCCCCCCCCCCTCAAAAAAAGAAAAAGAAAAAATAAGGAAAGAAAAAGTGAAATGACTTCTGACAAGTTCAAAAGGTTTAAAAGTTACATTCTTGGAGCAGAAAGGTTGTCCTTTAAACCTGCAGTAACATGTTTTGGTCAGGAGGGGGCGGTGCAGCTCAGTGTAAAATAAGAAAATTCTGAAACTGAAAAAAAACAAACATTTGTTAAAACTGACAAATACGTTATAACTGGCTGTTTTTCTTAAATTTCATGTAAACAAACTATTCATGGTATTAAAATCCTGCTCAACCCTGACTGAGACACTTTATTTTACTTTTGTCCTTGTTCAATTTAAAATAATGTCTGTTCCTCTTTTAACAAAGACCTAATGTTATATTTCAGAAATTCACGTGCTTCGTTTATTCACTAATTATTATTGCGTACAATATCGTTCTATTCAAGCCGCTCAGTAACCAAATAGTTGTTTTTTTTTTTTTTATCTGAGGCTTAAATTGCTGGCATTGTTGTAATCTAAAATCATGTAGTCGATTCTCATCCAGAGGAATTAACAGAAAACAAACAGGAGGATAAGATTAAACTTTAACCAAACATTAGTTCTGCTGTTAATGATCTAAATGATCTAACAATCAGAATGTTGACGAGGGAGGAAATTTATGATCATAGATGAGAAAATATGGAACAAAAACAAACAAGCTAAAAAGAAAAAAAATAAAATATAAACCGGAGATGAAGATTTTCTAACCTTTGAACAGCTGCTTTACTGTCTGTTATTAATGCCAGGCTTAGTTAAACACTAAGTGTTTGAGTATTTCTTCAATTTGCCTGTGGCAATGAATCCTAAAATAATCAGCTGGTTAGATCTACTAATTGTCCCCGAAGGCTCTAAATGTCTTCGTTTAATGCCAAATCCTTTCACATCTTTGTGACTGAAGTGTTCAGGCTGGGACTATTTCCTGCAGAAAAACAGTTCTTATATCAGGATTTTTGTAAAGCAACACAATAAATCAGTTCACCAGTCTAACCTCTTATTTGTTCCCACCTATAGTTCAATTTAAAATTTATGAAGCAAGTATATGATCTTTAGCAAACAAAAATAAAGCCATAATAAATAGAAATAAAATGTATTTGTGTTTTTAACTTTATATTTTCACAGAACCGAATACCGGATTTGTAAAGGCGCTCCTCGCTGCTGTGCAGTGAAACAACCTTGAAAGCCCTTCAGATAGATCAATTCTTATTTATTTTATTTTGCTCCAGGTAAATTACCGTGTTAATTTATCTGTCAAATGGCTTTTCCAGTTCAATTAGTCATTTCTGCATGAGGGCCCTTCTGTTTATTTTCTCCTGATTGCTCTCTAGTGTTTGCATATCACTATATTTGACTAATGGTGTATTTTCAACAATAAATGCAAGCTTAGAGATCATTTTCTACCTTTGGTGTTAAAAAAATTTAGCATATCTTCTAATTTACTTTGCAAGTTGTTGTAAGTTTTGTTCTTTGGATTAAATGTTAGTTTTAAATGTGTGCAAAAGTAAAAATGAACTTACATGTACCTGCAGGTGGCACTGTGTAACTTTACAACTGTGTTCCTAACAAGTGGTGCCATCACTGAACAAACTCTACTTTTTCACTTTTAATTTCACAGTAGGAACAGTTTGTACACGAAACACGTTCTGGCAGGTTTAATCGGTGTGTTGGGGAGGGAGTCAGGCTTTCTGTGGCCTCATTCCATCAGTTTAATGGTGTGTTTGCTATTGCATTCCCTCTCATTTACATGGCTCATATACCACAACTACTGTAAGAGCTAATTGTTGTGTTCAGGCTTTAAAAACCTCAAACCATCTCGCCGATGTTCCTCACAAATAAAAGCTCAGAGTTTCAGCTTCTCCAGCTGTGTTTTCAGAAATATTTTCAGCTGTTTCGATTGGAAGTTTAGCGGGAAGTGTCACGCCAGGGCAGCATGCAAACAGCAATCTGTTTGCTTTGTTCAAATTCAAATTTGCAGCAAACAAAAGGAGCAAAGCTAAACTTAAAAAATGTAATTGCTTCTGTTTGCTAAATCGTATTTTTTTAAAGCTGAGTTCAGTTCGCTCTCCACACCCCGACCTGATTACTGCAGAATCAAGAAATCGCTGAATTAGAGGCGTCACTCCCAAGTGAAGAAAATAACAGTGGCAAAGCTTCCCTGGAGCGGCCGGCCAACCAAAATCAGAGAGCTCCTCGACAACTCATGAAGGAGGTTCAAAAAGAATCCAAAACAACAATTAATGGACAGTTAAGGTCAGAGTTTGTGATTTAACAGTAAGAAAATAAAATCCATGAGAGAGTTTCAAGGTCAAAATGACCCATCTCACATTTACCAAAACATCACTATGATCCCCAACGACATAAAACATATTCTGTGGTCTGATGAGACAAAAGTGGATTTACTTTTTGAAAATGTGTGCATCCTGTTACATGTGGTATAAATCTAACAGTGCATTTCATATTGACAGTCAAACACGGTGGTGGTAGTGTGATGGTCTGGGCCTGCTTTGCTGTTTCTGGACCTGGTTGATGAAACCATGAATTCTGCTTTCCACCAGCCAACCCTGAAGATTCACACTTTTCCATCTGCTCCTGACTTTAACCTCAATAGTCCGTGGGCAAGGGTGGGTCACTGCCCCCACCCCCCGCACACACACACACACGCAGTCTGGTACAGCTATCTTTATGGGGACCTTGCATTGACTTCTATTATTTTTTACAGCCT
>JARVJO010000305.1:5800717-5815483 GCA_031762555.1 Cynodonichthys magdalenae
GCTGCTTTTTTTGAGGAAATTTTCCCCACGTAGTAGGAAAAACCCGTCCACACACACACACACACACACACACACACGCACACACACACACACACATCCCTGTACTTGCATCAAACTGAAGACATTGTATTGACTTCCATTCATTTTTCTAACTGTATTTATGCCTAACTCAGACATTTTCTCTAAAACTAACCATTACTAGTCTATTCCTAACCAGAACCAAAACATAATTTTCACCATACCTCTAAACCTAACTAGTAAAGCACAGTAGAGCTGCAAATAAAGTGAGAACAATGAAGATGTTCTCACTTTACATCAAAGACCTCCCTTTGATAGTAACTATGGCTCAAATGGTTCTCACTCTGTAGTAAAAACAAGTACACACACACACACACTACTGAACTTCTCAGGTATTTTCATCAGATTCTGTTTAAGTCGTAACATGGATATGTTTTGTATTTATTCCTTCCATTCCTTTACTTAACAGGACTTCAACAGAAGATTATAACTTTTGAAATTCCATTGCACGTTGTGGTACTCCTGCTTCTTAAGTTCAACGTCTTCCTCCATCCCAGGAGAAAACATTCAGCTTCGGCAAACCCTCAGAAGTCGTCTGAATTGAGCTGCCAAGTCACATCTCGTCTCACGACCCTGAGTTTGTTCCAGTTTAGTGAGGTCTGCGTCTCTGCAGTGGGCTTTGTACATCTTTATCATCACGCATCAAGGTCTGCACCTGAAACTGATCCCTGATATTCATGGTTTTCGCATCAAACAACCTGTCGGGCCACACTCCCCAGCGTCAGAAACTGCTCTGCAGCAGTGCTTCAAAAAAAAAAAAACCAGTAGGCAGGGTGACATTATTAATCCAGACAAACTGGCATGGGCTGATTTTTCTCCGCCGGTTGTTTGATGTATTAGAACGAGCAGAACACAGAGATGGACTTTTTCATTGGCATCTTGGTTGATGAATAAAACATCAGAGTCGGAACAGAATTGAATTTTTTGAACGCGAGAGCAAAATGGTTATGGCCCACAGGACACTTTACAGTCTGTGACCCTCTGCAGAAAGTGTTTTAACGACAGTCAGCTGTTTTCACAATGTCCTGCATGCACAAGGAGAAACTTAGAGGCCATAATGCGAGCTTTACAAGTCCTCATTATCTCTGCCTGTTAATGCAAAACTAAATCTCATAGCGTGATGCAAAAAGGGCAGAAAGCGATAGCTTCTGTTCCCTGGTGTTTCTGAGAATCACTCCCACATGACAAACCATGAGTCGGTCTGATTACAAAGCCCAGCTGAGGGATGCATTCCCATTAACTGCTTGCAAATATTTTCACACGGAGTGCCAGATTCCCCTCTCTTTGCTTTCTGCCAAAACAATGTTAGTCCATGAAGGATCGAGGTGGCAGCATGTTGAGCAATGAGCTGACGAGGACGCTGCAGAGTGCTGCATCATGAAGAGTCCACTGTCACAGCAAATAAAAAGACAAATAAATAAATAAATAAATAAAACACCCAGTTAGCTTCAGAGGGGAGAGTAAATGTGATGCACACAAGAAATGTCCTTTTGTGAGAGATATTTATGTGTGTGCACCATTTGTTTTTGGATTTTTTTCTGGTGGAGATTAAAAAAAAAAGTGCCTCTGCTTTGGTGTCACCCTCGCCTGTTGGTAGCTGTGACAGTGCATTGCCTCGCCCATCTATCCCAGTGATAAAGTAGGCTGTCACTGACCAGAGCAGCTCCATGCAAGCACAATGAGTGGACTCATGTATAACTTGGCATTTTGAGAAATCCCAATCTGATGAGTCTATTAGGTTGTTACAAAAAAAGGAAGGCGATGGCATTTTATTTAGTTATAATTAGCATAAAATGTTAATTATCAGCAGGATGAAATGTAGGAATTAATCTGTGGCAGTTTCAACAGCAAATTCTAAATGTGTAGCTGATATGTTGGAATATCCATCCATCCATCCATCCATCCATCCATCCATCCATCCATCCATTCAACGATCCATCATCCATCCATCCATCCATCCTTTCATCCATCCTTCCTTTCTTCCTTTCATCCATCCATCCATCCACCCACCCACACTTCCTTCCATTCATCCATCCTTCCTTCCTTCCTTTGTTCCATCCATCCATCCTTCCTTCCTTCCTTCCTTCTTTCCTTCCTTTCATCCATCCATCCCTCCACCCACCCACCCTTCCTTTCTTTCTTTCTTCCATCCATCCATCCATCCATCCATCCTTCCATCCATCCTTCCTTCCTACCTTCCATCCATCCACCCACTTTTCCTTCCATCCTTCCTTCCATTCATCCATCCATCCATCCATCCATCCATCTATCCATCCATCCATCCATCCATTATCTTCTGCTTGATTCAGAGTCAGGTCTTGGGAGCAGCAGTTTTAGCAGGGAGGCTCAGGCGTCTTTCTCCACAGCCTCTTCATCCAGATTTAAATAACTTTGAAGTTTGGTGTTTAACTTCAACTGAAGTGTCATGTTCCCCCTCACATTGCTATGGCTGAACACTGCTAATAAACAAAGACTGAGCTCTACATGGTATTTTGTGCATAGAAACAGGGTTTTACTATGTCAACTCAAAAACACTCAAAAGTATTACAGGTATGACTGACTAAATGCAAAATAAATAATGCAGATATACCTAACTATGAAAAGTAAAAGTAAGAGAGTTTTACTCACTATTGAGTGGTGGTGAGTAGCTGCTATCTTGAATTCTGAACTCTCCCACTTTCTGACTCCCACTGGAAGGGTGTTCCAGTTTAAATTTATAACCAGTACAACTGGGCCGCAACAAAAGTAGCTGGCAAAAATGCAGTGAAATTTAATCCAGCTTGCTGCTACTTTTGAACCCTGTGCAGCTCCAACTAGTGGTGGGATGCTGTCATTTTGAAGGTAAAATAATCAACGTGCATTTTGGAGATGTAGTTTATGGTCAATGCTAGCTTTGAAGCAGCTTATTTTAAGACATTAATACATCTGCAAAGCTCTCGTGGGCCACATAAAATGTGTGGGCCATATTTGGCCCGCGGGCCTTGAATTTGACACGCGCTCTAGTAAAAAGCTTGAAATTTGTAGTCACAACAATGATGAAATTCATTAGATTGAAGCTCAGCTACACAAACTCTGAGCCACACAAAGTCCCTTTCTCTCTGAATACAAACTGTCCTTTTGTCTCTGATGAAACCTCGCTAAGTGCTTCATAGATGTACCTACTCCCAGAGGAAATACTGTTGGATCCTAGACTAAAAAAAGCCTAATTCAACAGTTCTGTCCACTGGCTTTTCCTCTGTTCTCAATTTGTTCTAATGTTTGCTCATTTCACTGGCTTACAGTGAAAATTTAAAGTCAAAAGGAATACAAATATGCTTAAAGTCCTACCTGACTGTGACAAAAGCAATAATAAAATTAAAATTTAATTATTTTTGAAGACAGAAAAGTGTTTTTCTTTTAACTGGACCTGGGAAGAAAATCAACTCTATTAAAAATAATTATTGCAGATAAGACTAAGACTTGGACAGTTTATGTTTGACAGCAACTTTAAGCATTCCTTGTGGAATATTTTAGGCACAGAAACCAAAGGCCTATAAAGGAGTAAAGGAGTTGGAAGGTGGGTCCTAAATTGATTTTCAATTATTGAATAATTTCCTGACTTTGGTGCCCCTAAAGGCTCACTGCATCCAGAGGCATTACTTTAACCGTGCTGTGCAGGCTTCTCACTAATGGCCAACTTATCCGCTCATCCATCTTATTTAATCTCCAGGAACACTGTGTTTACAGTTCAGCTTACATTCGGCTTGTGTAAATTTGATTTAAAAAAACACACCCTTCTAATTCTCTTGTGTACACCTTAGCCAAAGCGTAGTGTTTTCATAACATTCAGTACTACGATTTAAAAGGCTGGAGCTGAAACTCCTCTGAACTTGAATTTAAGCATTAAAGACTGACAGCAATCCCAACACATGATGCGCTACATATTCCTCAGCAGCAGGTGCAGGCTTATTGATGGAGATGTTGGCATGCAAGCTGCTGAGACGAGATGTAAGCTCAGTAGCTGTTCAGGCATGGAGGTGATTTCAGAATAATCTTCATGGCTGAACAACTTCCACCTGCAGGTAAAGACAGCGTTACTGGGTTCATAGCTCCAGAAAACAGCTGATAAATTGATCCCAGTTTGTTTTGTTGAGCCGGAAATCATTTTATTATTTTTGCATTTTTTGCCACAAGTCATTTTTTTCCCTCAAACACAAGAAAATTAATAAAATATTTAGAAAACAACATAAAATAAGAAAATAATGTTCAAGCTCTTTTGAAATGTGTGTAAAAATGTTTCAATGCAGCTTAATTAAAAATAAGTGTCAAAAAAAAAGCACAAGAGCACTTATTTCAGTAAAGTGTTAATAAATCAATGAAATCTAAAAACTTTAACTACTGCTTTAAATAGATATGTGGATATTTAGACTAATAACTAATTTTCTCAAACTGTATGAAAGAAAACATCTGTGACACACACAAAACTGTCTGAAATTATATCCTGCAGAATTTTGTTTCACCGTCAAACTATGCTGAGACACTTGTAGCTTCATGTAAAATTTAAAAGAACCTGAGTTAAACTTAGATGTAGCTATAAATATAAAACATAAAATAAATCTGAATGCTAGGCGACAGACAAGGGCCCAAATAGCATTGACCATAGAAAATGAACTGAATTATGAATGGCAGGCTCATAATGTTAAACTATTTTTAGCATGTTGCATCACATACTGTAATTAGCTCAAATTTGCGATACTTAAAGCTCAAAAAGTCACATTTTATGCTTATTTTACATTGTATTTTGGATTCAGTAACGTAGAATGGGGTTTGAAATGAAATAAAACGAGGTAACTGTTATTTGAAACTTTCTAAGAGACTCCAACTCAAGTTGTTCCTAATGTTATGGTACTTAAAAAAACTTTATTGAACATAAACAAACAAACACTTAATGCTTGATTACTTTATGAGAAGTACAAACTTTAGCTTCACAAGTAAAAAAAAATTACAATTATGTAAATAAATAATTCTGCTGACTTTCTTCAAAGTGGTTTTTAAGCTATTCAAAAATTTAATGTTTTATCGTTTCAATTTTAATTGTGAACAGCTGTTGCTAATGAGATGTTACGTCACATCCGGTAGCTAGCTAAAGTTAGGAATATCATGAACACAAAGTTTAATTTTATGCTTATAATACGGTGTACTTTTGTTTTAAAGATGCAAAACAGGTTTATTCATAAACTGGGTAAGTGTTTTTTCAAATATATATATATAAATATATAATATATATATTTGTCCGTTTGGTCTTGGTGCATCCAGAAGCTGTTGCTAAATGCAAGTTTTATTTCCATCACAGGTGGGAGAATTTAATTAATTGGAACAATACTGAAATATATAACTCCTAGTCACTTTCTCCCCGTTGGTTTTATATGAGGCCTGGTAGCAAACAAAATAGGTTTTAAATAGGTTTTTGGTATTTATTTGCCTCCATGGTGTGTAACGTTGCTGAAACATCTGCAACAGATGTGTCCGTCCTCCTCAGCTCTTCCAGGATTAATCAGGCGGGTTTTCCTCGGGGTTGTACATGTCATGTCAAACATAAAGACTCGTTTTCACCAAACGCTGTCATCGTGTTGTGATAAGCCGCTGTGAATATCCATCAAGAAATCAGACCAACCCACTGGATTGTCGAGCAGTGGACCATTTCGAGCCCCCTCCTCCTCCTCAGCCGTCTCTTCCTCACCCCCTGCCTCTGCACTATACGTTACATTTCCAGCCCTCTCTACTCTCGCTTTTTCACGCAAGCGGACGTCCACGGCACGGCGACGGTGCTCAAGGCAGAGACCGGGACGCGGCAGGCGGACACCCGGGGAGGGAACGACGCGGCGGCGGCTGTCTCTGCCTTTTTTTGTCGCACGCCGGCCGGGCGGGACTGGGTGGTTGGATTTGTTTCTTCCTCGGATTTGGATCGGGGCTTAGGATAACTTCGCATGGGACAAAACCCGCCTTCTTCTACGTCTGCCAGCGATTTGTTTCGCCTGGCGTGTTGACGGTGGAGAGGTGGAGGAGGGGGGAGGAGGAGGGGGAACCAGAGAGGCTGCCTGCCGGAGGAGCGCAGTTGACGGGGATGAGACATGAACATACACGCGTTTTCCCATCCACCGGCTGATCGGAATACAGAGGCGAACAAAACGGCTCGTAGCTTTATGAGCTGGAGGGGGGAGAGCCTGTGATGCAGCGGCGTGGCTCTGTTCACACGGAGACAAGGAGAAGATGCTGTGATGTTTGCTTTGCACCGCAGGGCGATGCGTTTTCTGCCACCTGAACCGCATGGATTAACGCACTGAACCACAACTTTGTTTAGAGGCGCGATAGATGGCAAAAAAACGTTTCATTATTTCACGTGCAAGTGCATTTATTCCTGAGCCCGCTGTGTGCTTGCGTTTATAGCTTATTGTGCCATCAACCCTGAAGGTCTGCGCCTCATGATTTACAGTTCCAAATCCTGCTTTCTGTTGATGTCAGTGGTGATAAATCGCCCCAGAGCCGAGTTGCCAAATGGATTTTGTAAATTGTAGAAGTAGGCAGGCCTAACATTCGCTTATGCAAATCCCGATCGATAGCGAGATAGCGACGGTTCTGGCTGGCTGTTTGCGCTGCGAGTGTCACGGGGGTGTGTTTGGACTCCAGCATATTTAGTTTTTACACAAACCACCAGACAGCAAAGACGCTGCTGGGTGGAGAGCGGTAACTGTCAAAACACCGCGTAGTTTGTGAAGCAGCGTCTCAAGGAAAGTTTCGATGGTTTTCCGAAAGCTGCCCGGTGTCTCGGCATCGGGCATGGGTCTGCGCCTGTCCCAGAAGTTCGTCTTTTTGCTCTTCCTCTCGGGTTTGGTCACGCTGTGTTTTGGAGCCCTTTTCTTTTTGCCGGACTCCGTCCGTCTAAAACGCATTTTTCTGTCCAAGACTGAAGTCCAGCCAGTCACTGTCGGTTCTGAGAACGATGTCCGGGAACACCTCAAAAGGTCCAAGGAGCAGGAGCATCTGCGGGTCATGACCCCGGCCAAAGGCGAGACGGGCACCAGGTCAAAAAGTCTGAGCCGCAAACTCCCCGCGTCTCAGGAGGAGACCGAGGCTGGGGGCAAAGCACAGGAGGACTTCACTTTGTCCAGGTCCAAAACTGAGTCCGCTTCACAGAAAGCCACCTCTGCTGGCCACCACGGTGCCAACTCGGATACTTTAAGTTTCAAGAAGTTCCAAAGGTGCCTCCTCAAACCTCCACTGGGCAGAGACGACGGCAAGCCGGCCGACCCAAAGACCAACGAGCGCCGGGAGAAAGTCCGAGAGGTGAGGCTGAGACCCTGCTGGGGTTCAGATGCTGGATTTGTGTCTCAAGGTTTGGGTGCAAGTTGAACAAAGACATATAAAGCTCAAGAGACAGGAAACTCAGATACTTCAAACTAGAGTGGTGTAAACACATGCCAACATAGCCTGCAGGCAGATTTTTATTGTGTAAATAAATATAAGACCTGTTGTCATGAAACATGAAACATCAAGCCAAAGAATATAATTAATTTTTTCTAAATCAGAAACAGACATTCATTCTTAAAATAATACTTCCAGTGTTGTCTTTAGGCACTGAAATTTACAGATGTTGCAAAATGATTCCGTCAGATGTTTCCTAATCAAGACAGAAAAACAGTGTTTATAGCAAAACTTAAATAATTAATTATATATATATATATATATATATATATATATATATATAATATATTTATGTCTGCAGATTCTGATAGAATGAAAAGTCTTATCCTAACTATTGTCGGCATCTAAAAACTAAAGCCATATGTTTTTGCCTGTGTGTGTTTTCACTTGACCGTTGCACCAGTGGACGGATTTAAACCTTTTGAAAGTAGTCATTGAGTACAACTACAACTGAATAACCTTTGGAGTCGCACCACAGCTATTCAGCTTTAGTCAACACAAAAATGGGTATTACTCAACTTTTTATCATTTTATTTTTTGTATTTGGTGAGGTAGTAGCTGAGAGTCATCCTCAACACATTTCAAACTATAACAGATTGTGTCAAATATTGCATGAGATCATGCAGAATTTCAAATACAAGGTTTGACTAATGGATTATAACTCTGCACTCCTCATTATAAGATGTATAGTTTAAACTCATAAAGGTGGTATGCATTCTTTTAAGTAATGCTAGGCTTTTAATTTATTTTTAAACAATGATGCTGTATCCTTTAGAAATGTGTTTTTCTTATTATTATTCCTATAGCTGTTAACTCTTGCTCTTTAAGGTCACTCCTGCTTTTAGCAGTAGAGACGTAGCGTTGCTGTCTCCCTCGTACAATCGTCTGCAAATGATACAACCGTGTGCAGTGACTCTCTGGCCAGGGGCTCTTCAAGCTGTGTGCCAGCCTTTGTTGAGCCCTGTGGCACCAATAAGGGCTCCAGAGTGGTGGCGTCTGTGGATCACACATCTGTACCCACTCAAGACAAGTCAGGCTGGTGAGGGGGTGGAGGCGGAAAGAGTGCAATGGGAGGCTGGTCTTGGGCCAGCGCTTACAGATGGGTTTTCAGCCTCGGCATGTGACACGGATAAGTCGTGTTTTCACTCTCACTTTCAGCCGGGTGTCACCCTCTCACGCTGCTTTCGTGCCTCATACCTAGAGGTGATGTGCTGCATGGTGGCTGAGGCATCAGAGGACAAAGGGTTATTTGCCCTTGTGCTCTGAACTCCACTGACTCATTGTTTCTTCGTTGCTCTTTTAAGGGAACAACACTGAGATTTGGTCTGTGCATATAAGCTGCAAAATTCTCTGTTTGCATCAGAGTGAAAGATTTTCTTTATTCCAACACTGGGGTCTTTTGCTCTGTCCAGGTTTTCCAATGTAAAACTGAAAAAGTAGTTAACATTAAAAACATGTTTTGTCTTTGAACAGTTTTGATGTATAGGTCTTTCCAATAAATCAGAATATAATTGAAAGTGTTTTTTTCAGTAATTCAATTCAATAAGTAAAACTCAGATTTATTCCACACAGAATGATAAAAGCTTTTTTGTTAGTTTAGAAAATTATGGCTTACAACTAAAATTAAGCTTCTCAGAAAATTAATACCTTGAAAACTGAAGGCTAGAGTGGCATCAAGACGATCAGCCTGTTACACTGTGCTTGAAATCCTTGAAAATGCTTGAATTTGAACAAAGTGTTTAATACAAGGTTTGGAAAATGCTTGATTTCTGTATAAAGCCCTTTAAAAGTGCTCGATAATCTAACTGCACAGTTTTGTAATAAAGAGCACTCTTAACAGTTTGATAAAAAAACCCTCAATTTGATAGTTTATAGCAACTGACCGTTTTGCCTTTAATGAAGTTTTAGAAAGCCTTGCTTCTGCTCTGAGTGGGTTTGTGCCTTTTCATAATACTAGTGTGTGAGTGTGAGCAGTAGAGATTGCCTGATAAAAAGAACAGCCGCTAGACCGGCAGCATCCTTTGGCATAGTTATGAAGCAGACCTACTTTGAGCATCTAACAGTGTCTTGCTAGTCACGCATGTCTCCGGTGAGCAGAGGAGAACAACATGCCAGGCGGTTAACATTTTAATGACCGCTGGCTCAAAAACTCTAAATACAAAACATGGTTGAAAGATATGCATGAAGGACCTGCAGCTTTTCTTGATGGGAGAGGAGATGAACCATAATGGTAGGGTGTCTTAAATTTAAGCTAGCTTACAACTTTGCAGGTAAATTTCAAATTGATTGTTTGAAGGATGGATTGAGTTGGGGTTATATTTCGACAAAACATTTTTATTGCTTAGTTAATGGTTAAATTATGCAAAAGTAGCTGTGGCTTGGCAATGTTTGTCATGCATGTTCATCTGATGTCCGCTATACGTCCATTTCATACTATAACTTGCAGAATTGTATTCAGTTGCTCAGTATTTTAGATTGATTGGCTTCTTTTACATAGGAAATGCTGTATGTGCTATGGTTATAAAGCTAAGTGCAGGAAGGTGTACAGACTGCCCCGATGCTTGATGCTGGAAAAGTTGGAAAAAAAACCCAAAGTTTTTGAATTTTACTGTGGGAAAATTGTATGAACCCTATGTTCTAGAAGCTCAGGCTGCTTTGATGGTTTCCCTCCGCTTGTCTTCATTGTTGTCTGATGTTTCTCATCTTCTTCTTGACAATGTACCGTAGGTTCTCTGGAGGTTTGGGTCAGGCCAGTTTGCAGGTAGATCAAGCACAGTGATATCATAGTCATTAAAGCAGGTATTTGTACTTTTGTGAGAATAGAAAGGTGCCAAGCCCTGCTGGACACTAAAATTTGCATCTCCATAAAGCTTGTACTCGATGTTTTGTTGTCTGCTCCCCAGTTCATGTTGTTTGTTGCTATAGTGCAGCTCTAAATGTTCTAAATGTAGCCTTTTTTTTCCCTACTGTAATGGAATGTAAAGAAAGGGAAACTCCCCACCACCATACAAGCCAAAAAAGGGTCTTGTATGGCCTACGGAGTGTTTCAATGCCTAAACTGTGAATGGACATCCTTTTTCTAAGCTGCCAACAACAAGAAAGCAGACTCCCCACTTTCTTTCTCTGTGTGTGCATCCGCTGCCAAGACAGGGTGAAACAAGGGACAATGACTGCCTGATCACACATCACAAATGTTAAAAGGCAACCCTCAGGATGCCAGCCAGTTCTCCCAAAGTTGCCAAGGTGCTGTATACTTATTCCAGCAAATGCCTGCTGAAGCCATTCACCTCCAAAAGTCCCCAGCAGGATAGAAATAGAAGTGATTTTCATACAATCTCCTATTTGTAATTCTGTGATGTTTTTTTCCCCCCTCTGAGTTGCCTGCATGGTTACTTTGCTGCCTCACTGGCTCTGGTAAAGAAGTTGGATATCATGAATTGCACCACAAAAATGCATGCCCAGAGCAACAGGAGGGTGTCCTTACTGGCCTGCATGTTTTGTTGCTGATGTCCTTTAGGCTAGTACGTGGAGTGTGGAAGTCGAACATAAAACATGGGGAGGGAACCCATAAAAAATGTTGAATCTTAAAAAAGGACGTCACAGAGTGATGGTGAGCTCAGTGGCTTAGAGGGCTGGAGCTCTTTCACAGACTGAGGCCTGCATATCTCTGTCCTCTGCCGGTCTGCTCAACACTGCATACATCAGAAGAGAAGTGTGCATCTAAAGGCTGCATCTGTGAAGTCTGAGATTTGCTCTCTCCTTCGTCCACTGAGTGTTTTTCAGAGATATGCCGGTGCAGTCAAATGAGCACTTTTTGCTTGAGGAAATTGGAAAGCACTCTATAATGTGGCCTCTAACATATGATGCATTTGAAAGGGGAAGACGGTAACAGAGAAGAGGAGATGGAGCTGACAGCTGAGCTCTGCAGAAACAGTACAGACATTTTGCCTTTTCTTAAGGTTGAGCCTCCTCCAGTGGTGCAATAAAAAGGCTTCACAGCTTTTTTTGTGCTCTGTGTGTGTCCGTGTACACACATTCACTTAGCTGATTAAAAACTTTGGTGGAAACATGGAGTGTGAAGTCTTGTCTGTTTTTATTCATCTAATTTTGAACCCCCTGCAACACTGTTTTGACCAACATTAGTCACCTCAGTGTGTGTGGGTGGATGTGGGTGTTTGCATGTAACCTACAACAATGAGCAGAATAAATTTCAATAGTATTCTCTAAACAGAGGCTTAAGGGAAATAGTTTATTCTTACAAAATAAGTGATAAAACTGTTCACCTTGCTTGCATATTTATAAGCATAACTTTTCTCACTTCAACTTTCAAAAAAATTGGCTTCAGTGATATTCTCCATTTGCATATTTTTGCAACAGGAAAACAAATTTCATATAAATGTGTTCTTTGAAGCTGAATTTATTTCAAATCAAACTGTGATCTTGTATAGAAGAACTTCATAGAGATCAGTTTTTATGGGAACAAACTTCTGATAATGTAGGTCATTTCGTCGTGGAAGTTGGTGGCAAAGTTCAGTCATAGAATCAAGAGCAGATGTGCCTAAACTATACTGAGGCAATTTTGGAGGAGGACATTTTGAGGGTCTCCTCCATATCATTCTTTAAATCAAAAATTATTTTACGTTTTTGCTTTTTAATGTTATTTTGATATACTCTTGTGGGTAGGTTGTATGAAGTTATTTATTTTGAAGCCTATTTGGAGAAATTGCTTGTCTGTTAAGCTGTCACTTCACTTAAACTCCAACATGCACAGACACAAAAACTTAACACAAATCCTCAAATAGGTGATCTTGTAGCTGGACTTGAAATCCCCTTAGAGGCGTAATGACCAGAGAGTGGGGCGACTGCCTGAATAAAATGCTGATGTTAAGCTGGCACCTCCTAGCCAGCTCGCAGCGCCGTGAACTCCTTCCACCCCTCATTCCCCCATGCTGCTTCTTTTCCTCTAAGTCAGGTATGCTGAACAACATTTTGTCTGAGCCACGAAAAATGGCCTCTCGCTGAGAGAGAAGACAAGAAACGGAAGGTGAACGAAACCTTAAGAAAAGGCTCACGCTCTCCCAGTATTCCCACAAAGCTGGAACATTTGTGCTTTTCCTCTCCTCTGCGGATGCTTTGTAAATGTCAGCTGCTTGGTGGTTGGAATGTATGCTCATCATTGCTTTTGGGTCTGTTTATGAGGGGGAGGGAGCTGCCCCCCAGGATATTGATATATTGTGCAAGTCAGTGGCAGCAGAGGCAGATAATATCATTTGCTCAGTGCTGTTTGGTTTTGTTGCAGAGGTTCTCTTGCCACACACAAAGCATTTTACGTCTATTTGAGCAATATTCCCAAAGATGTTTCTTGTATTTTTTACAGGAAAAAAAAAAACCAGTTTAATGATACCATATCTTGTCAGAACAGAGAAAAGGTCATAGCTGAAGTAAACAAAATGACAAAAACATTTTAACAACACAGTGTGTATGATGTGCAGTAGGTGTTTTAACTTTAGAAGGACTCAGAAAGTAAGAAGATAAATGCTTAAACCAGTTAGTCCCAAGGTATCTTTACAAGGTATACCCCTTCACAAACAGCTGAGCTATGAAAATACCCCAAATGTAAAAACACTTTTGCTCATGTTTGATATAAAAGACCCTTTGCCCTTACATTAGCTGAATGGTGCAGTTTAAGATGTGATGGTTTTCTTGAGAACCATTGAAGGAATCCTGACTACCACAAGTGGTACTTGTACCACAGTTTCAAAACCACAGGCTTTAACAGTTAACTTTGATACATGGCTGAGCAGTGTTGCAATAGGAAAGTAAAAACACTATGTATACTTTTTTCTGACAACAGTTAGATATAGTTATCACAGATAATCTTGGCTTCTTAATGTTCACAGACATTCTGGCTCTGAACAGAGAACATTTGATTGGATCAATTTCTGGGACATTGTGTTTTTTTACTTTGCCAGCTGATATTCAGTGTAGTCTATCTAACATTATCTGTTAACACCCTTTAATTTCAGGAAACCAAGCTTCTATCTGATAATGTGTTTTTTGTCTAAACCCACTTGTGTTTTAGTTTGCATTTATTCAGACTTTTTCAAATAAATACCACCTGAGAGACACGTTTTGTATTGTACCAGTAAAAGGGCAATGTTTCCTTCAATTTCTTATTTGTAGTTGTAATGATTGAAGTTTTGTCTCCAGCTGAGTGACAGTCAGGATTCTTTGTGCTGCAGGAAGCTTAAAGGGTGTGGCACCACTGACATTTGTGTGGTCCTCTGAATCCTGTTTTCAGATGTTTTTCTTGTGCTTCACAGCTCTTTATACTGAGGTGACATTTGAGGTGGTTTGTATATATTGTTAGTTATTGCTGCAACGGCATTGAAACACTGCAACCAAAAAACACTGTTTTTGTTCATTTGTCAGGTCGAAAGCTGAAAAAGCTTTACATGACGCAACATTTTTCTTTTATCAACACAAATTATGTTATTGCTGTTGCCACTGATTTTCCTCAGTTGGGCTTGTTTCATTTCCTTTTTAACTATCTGTTTTCAAGAAGGAGCTCAGTTGGTAGAGCTGTTGCCTCTTAGCAAGAAGGTCGCTGGATCAAATCCCTGCCTGGGGACCTTTCTGGGTAGAGTTTGCATGTTCTCTCCATGCATGCGTGGATTCTCTCTGTGTACTCCGGCTTCCTCCCACACACCAAAAACATGACTGTTAGGTTAATTGGTAACTCTAAATTGTCTCTAGGTGTGAGTGAGAGTGTTTGTCTCTATGTGTGGCCCTGTCCAGGGTGTACCCCGCCCTCTCCCACCGTGACTGCTGGATATGGGCACTAGTGACCCCCGTGACCTTGAAAGGAAGAAACGGGTATAGATAATAAATGGAAATTTCCACCTAGTTAAGGTCTGCCTGCTTATTATGTCACAACAATGAAAACAGAACCGGGTAAATGAAAAATAAAGATGACACGATTGATTGAGTTGTGACTGAATCATTTCTTATCTTTGGTTTGACTGTTTAAATTTCACTACTTTGATTTTACTTCTATTTTATGTGAATTAATAATTATAAAGACTGCTGTAGCATTCAATAACATTATACAATGAGCTAGTAAATGCAACTGGGGTGTCCCAATACAACTTTTTCACTTCCGATACGATACCGATATTGCAGCTTTGAGAATTGGCCGATACCGATATTGACTCAATACCATATCAG